>VSMD01002881.1:0-40786 GCA_008750895.1 Mirza zaza | reverse complement strand
TCTTGGATTGATGGGCACTTGGGCTGTTTCCACAGCCTTGCAATTATGAATTGTGCTGCTATAAACATTCGAGTGCAGGTGTCTGTTATGTAGAGTGTCATTGGATCTTTTGGGTAGATGCCCAGCAATGGGATTGCTGGATCAAATGGTAGATTCACTTGTATCGCTTTAAGGTATCTCCATATTGCTTTCCACAGAGGTTGAACTAGTTTGCAGTCCCACCAGCAGTGTAGGAGTGTTCCCCTCTCTCTGCATCCACGCCAGCATTTGTTATTTGGAGACTTTTTGATACAGGCCATTCTCACTGGAGTTAAGTGATATCTCATTGTGGTTTTGATTTGCATTTCCGTGATGATTAGAGATGTTGAGCATTTTTTCATATGTTTGTTGGCCATTCTTCTGTCTTCTTTAGAAAAGTTTCTGTTCAAGTCCTTTGCCCACTTTTTAATAGGGTTACTTGATTTTTTCTTGCTGATTTTCATGAGTTCTAAGTATATTCTAGTTATCAGCCCCTTATGGGATGCATAGGATGCAAATATTTTCTCCCATTCTGTAGGTTGTCTGGTACTTTCATGACTGTTTCTTTGGCTGTGCAGAAGCTTTTTAGTTTCATCATGTCCCATTTATTTATTTTTGTTGCTGCTGTGATTGCCTTTGGGGACTTCTTTATAAACTCTGTGCCTAGGCTGATGTCTAGGAGAGTGTTTCCAACATTTTCCTCTAGAATTCTAATAGTTTCATACCTTAGGTTTAAGTCTGTTATCCAGCATGAGTTGATTTTTGTGAGAGGTGAAAGGTGTGGGTCCTGCTTTAGCCTTCTACAGGTGGCTATCCAGTTTTCCCAGCACCATTTATTGAAAAGGGATTCTTTTCCCCAGCATATGTTTTTGTCTGCTTTGTCAAAGATTAGATGGCTATATGAGGATGGTTTTCTATCAGGATTCTCAGATCTGTTCCACTGGTCAATTTTTCTATTTTTGTGCCAATACCAGATTGATTTAATTACTACAGCTTTGTAGTATAGTTTGATATCTGGCAAGCAGACATAGGCTCACAGTAGAGGTTAGTGGTGAAGAGTATGCATGGTTTCTAGCCAAACTTCTTGTGTTTTAACTCCAAGTCTTCCATTCCCCAAGGGTTTCCCTCAGTTTTATCTCCTATAAAATGAAAGCAATAATAGGTCCTTGCTTGTAGAGTTACAGTGAGGATAGAATGAGACAACCCACGCAAAGAGCTTGGAGCCGTGCCTGGCACACAGTCAGAGCTCAGCATATGCTGACTTTCACTATTGCCCAGCAGCTCACTCTGTGACTGAACAGTGAGCGTATTATTGATCTATGGTTCTAAGACTTAGTGCACTCCATCATCACCTAACCAGCATGTTAAAAATATAAAAATACAAATTCCTGGTGTTCTCTCCTCAGAAAAGTTTGCTTTTTTCCCCCTAAGAATCTCAGAGGGTTCTGATGCAAACAGTTCATAAATCAAACTTTGAGGAAACACTTCTCTTGTCTAGTGAATGACTAAGTTATTTTAGAAACTGCAGCCATGTGTATAAAGGTCTATTTCAAATGAATGAATCCCTTGGGATACTCTCTCTTTTATCCCCTCTCAAAATGCTCCTCAATGGTCTGTGCAACTTTGTGTGGTTACTAGACAGATTTGGCTCTTTCTCCAAGATACAAATATATTGAGCAGATTTCTTAGACTTTATACTTAAGAAATTGATGCAAATCATTTGATGTAAATCAGTTCCCATAGAAAAAAACATTCTGGTTGAAATTGCTGGCAGCCACTATGTTGAACCCATCTTGAAAAAAGAGGAGATCTCTCTCATCTTGATTGATGGCAACATCACTGCAAAGCTTCTCCAGAGTGAGCACAAGATCTGGCAAAAATCCTGTGCTCTAGACTGTTCTCAAGTGATAAAAAAAATTCTGTCTTTATTCACAAACAGGTCAGGAGTGACTGGGAATAGCTTTGTGTCTCAAAGTGATGATAGGAGGGATGCTAATTTAATTCTATTCATATTTATATGTTTTATGGAACATTATTGATCTTCTAGTTTGGGCTATAACTTTGTAGATTTCGATGGTTGTGCTTTGATAGGATTTATTTAAGTTATAATTGGCATGTAAGCATTAAAGATTTCTTAAAAAGCAAACAAAAACTATTATTAATACAAAATATTTATTTATTGTTGTGCTTTAATGTCCTCTCCAAAACTCATGCTGAAATTTAATTGCCATTGTGATGGTATTGAGAGGTGAGACCTTTAAGAATGGTTAGGTTATGAGGGTGTAGGCCTCATAGAATGATTAATGTTGTTATAGTGGGAGTGGGTCAGTTGTTATGGGGGTTCAGTGCCCGTTTTCTCTCTCTGTCTCACTTGCTTGCTTGCCCTTTTGCCTTTCACCAAGGGATGACCCCTGCCATGAGATGCCTCATGCCATCTTAGAACACAGCAAGAAAGCCTCAACCAGTTGTGGCCCCTTGACCTTGGACTTTCCAGCCTTCAGAACTGTGAGCCAAATAAATCTCTTTTCTTTATAAATTACCCAGTCCATGGTATGCTGTCATAGTAACAGAAAACAGACTAAGACATTTATGTTCTGCCTTGAAAAAGATTTAAGATGAGGTCATTGACGTGGATATCCCCTGTCAGTGAAGGCCTCATGCAGGAATAGCAGAGAGCTGATAGCTCCAGCCGTCACATCTTTCAGAGTCTGCATCAGCAACAAAGAGGTGTGGCCACCTTACCTGAGGGCTCACCATTTCCGGGCAGAGTATACCTTGTGACTGAGCAAGGTGGGAGAATACAGGTCATTTCAGGGACACTCTTATGAGCAATACTCATTCCAGGGCTTGCTGCTGTGTTCACCAAATTATCATAGTTTGATTTATTTCTCTGCCCAATCCTGCTTCCTCCCTCTTCCTTTCATAAATGTGAATCCCTAATAAATACTTTTTACCTTAAACTCTATTATCAATATCTACTTCTGGAGGATCCAACCTGCGTTAATGGGTACCAGGAATGGATTGAGGAGGTAGGTGGTATGATGGGGTTTTGAAGCTGGATTACCGTCATGTAGCTGGCATTGAGTACCCCATCTCTGGGCATAGATGGGGCACAGATGGTCCATGGGACAAGGTGGTGGTCCAGTTGTTACACTTTCGTCTGAGATTAATTGGGAGGTTGTACTGGTGGAAGAGAACGCATTGGCAAGTGTGAGATACCATGCGTTACAGGAGAAATCATAATGAAAAGTACAGTGGTACTGGATGACTCTTGTTAAATGCTACTGATATCCAACAGAAAGACGAGTAGCTGAAGGTGCATAATAGATAATTAAAATCTAGTATTAAAAGGGAAAAGACATGTTGGATGCATACAAAGAAGCTCTTATCATCTCTGTTGGGAGAGTGTAGAAAGTCAAGGTCTAAGCCTGGGAATTCATTTTCAGAGTGACTGGATTTCACAGATAACTAGATGCTCAACGAAGGGAGGTCTTTCATGCCAGGTTAACACCTAATTTGGAAAAATCCAGAACTCTGGTGAAATGAGGGTTTCTGTGTGGACGTCTGGGAAGATTTTGTCTCCCATATACAGTTGGCCCTCAGTATATATGGACAGTTGGTTCCAGGCATACGCAGCATCTGCACATGCTCTAGCCCCACAGTCAGGTGTGTGGCACTCATGTAAAGGGAAAGACAGTCCTTCATATAGGCTTTGTATTCGGCAAATACTCTATTTTTGGTCTGTGTTTGGCTGAAAAATTACTTGTGCGAGTGGATCTGTGTTGTTCAAACCCATATTGTTCCAGGGTCAGCTGTACAGTCCTCCCTCAGTATACTCGGGGCATTGGGTCCAGGACCCCTGAGGGCCCCGAGATCTGTGCATACTCAAGTCCTGGAGTTGGCCTGCAGAGTCTGCGTATAGGAAAAGTCATCCCTCAGTGTACTCGGGTTTCGCGTCCTGTGCATACCATATTTTTGATCCTTGTTTATTTGGAAAAATTCCACATATAACTGGACTTGTGCAGTTCAAACCCATGTTGTTTAAGGGTTAATTGTCCCTCTGAACCTTCCGGGCCTGAGGACATGGCTCACCCATCCCTGTCACCTGGCATTGTAAGACACTGTATAGGCCTTGCCCCCGTGCCGTAATGTGTGTCTGCTCAGGACCCCCACCACCTACCTTCCTACCTTCCCTCCTTCCCAGGCCTGTAACTAAAGTTAAGCTGTATACAGGGTCTGAGTTGACATTAATATTCATTGTCCATAGTCCTACAATACAGCAGAGGACGTTCTGAGCCTGATTGTGGCAAGAAAGAGACAATTCCCCAAAGGAGCTATAGAACTAGCCAACATGTACTAGAGAGAGCTGGGGGAGTATGTGCGGAACTGGATTCTGAGGATGCTTGATCAAGGCAGGCTGAAATAAAAGTTGGGTAGTGAAGAGTTTATTGATTTGGTAACATTCTCTTGAATTATAGGATTTAGCGTCCTGGCAAGGATCCCAGGGGGTGGTGTAAACTTACTACTAGGACAGTCCCTGGAAACATGACAAAAGCAACAATTCACATTACACAAAGTTGAAATGACAGAACTTTTATGGCAAAAGATGAAGGAAGGGAATAAAAAGTTTATAGATGTGGGGATGCTAGAATCAATGTACGCTGTTTGGTTAACAGGCTTGTGAAGTGATTGTATTCATGGGACCCAGAGAACACATCTTTTACCAAAGACATAAGAAAGGCACTGGATAGAGGGGTGCCAGCATCACTTAAACTTCCAGTGGTGGCTCTTCTCTGTAGGTCAGGGATGATAGTGGGATAGTCTGTTACCGAACTTGGTTCACTGATAGCAATGGGCATGACAGAACCCTGAAACAGCAGAGGCCAGGTGGAGGTACTTGAACATCCTAAACCAGACTATTATAATTATTGTGGTGACCGGCAAGATTGGAGGGGCAGTCAAGAGAGTATAACCCACAGAGTTAAGGAAAGGGTAACAGAACATAGCATCCCTAGGGACAAAATAGATAGGTAGCTGACTGGAATGCTGTTCAATTTGTGTCCATAGAAAAACCAAAAACTGAGACTGGTAGGCCGAGGATGGTTATTCCAATAAAAGGATGTGATTCCAGACTTTAAATTCATATTACTAAATGAAAAAGCCAGTCTGAAAAAGGCTAAATAGTGTATGATTCTAACTACATGACATTCTGGGAAAGGCAAAAGTATGAAGACAGAAAAGGGTCAGTGGTTACCAGCAGTTGGGGAAAGGGAGAGATTAATAGGCACGACATAGAGAATTTTTAGGGCACTGAAATTATTCTGTATAATGCTATCATTAACAGTGGGCACATAGCAAAACCTATAGATCGTACAACACCCTAATGTAAGCCCTAATGTAGACTATGGACTTTGGGTGATGATGACGTGTCAGTGTAGATTCACTGATTGTAACAAACATAACACTCTGGTGTGTAATGTTGATAATGGGGAGACTGTGTAGGGGGTAGGAGGTATGTGGGAACTCTCTACACTTTCCATTCAGTTTTTCTGTGAACCCAAAATTTCTCTGAAAATATAGTCTATTAAAAAAAACCGTCATTATCCCTTGCCCAGTTTCCAAATCTGATCTAGTTTTCAGATCTGGAACTGAATAAAGAGGTGGGTTAATCCCTAAGAGAAAGAACCCTAGGTTTTTATATGGTGATGATTCCCTTAGTCATTTCCCAAAGGGTCCTATGGCCTTTGAGTAATTTTGTACTGATAAAGAGAGAAAGGGGGATGTCCAGGCATTTGGGGGATCTGTTGGACTGAGCATGTGAGTTAACATTAATATCCAGAGCCCCAAAGCCTTATCATGGCCCTCTTGATAGATGATGGTATATCGTGACCAGGTAATAAAGGGAGTTTTGGCAAAGGTTGAGATTACAGGAAGTCCACTGGGCCCATGAACCCTCCTGACAGTCATTTTTCTGGTCCCAGAATGTTAAGTGAGCTTGGAACATTGGCAACTGCTGCAACCTCCATATGAGTCCTAGTCATGTAGGGAAGAATTATCACAGTAGGGAAAACCAGGTGCAATGCTCTAAAACCACCTTCACATCTCCAGCCAAGATAGTAAAGTAATAATAGTATGTTATCCCAGAGAAGTAAGGTGGTAGAGACTAATGGCACTTTTAAGGATTTAGAGGATACAGAGGTGGCAGTCCCCAAAGTACCTCCATTTAATTGGTCAGTCTGGCACTGCAGAAGCCTATGGCCTTAGGATGATAATTGTAGACTACTGCATGGTCAAGCAAATAGTAGCTGTGATCACAGCCGTGTACTATATGTGGTATCTTTGGGTAAATTAATAGGCCTTACATATGTTGTCATTGTTTTAGAAAACATTTTCTATCCCAGTCATGAAAGACAATCAGATATCATTCACACTCACATGGAATGGACACAGAATATATTTTTGGTTTTGCTCAAGGGCTTATGCTAATCATTCTGCCTTCTGTCATAATAGTGTACAAAGAGATCTGGACTGCCTGGGCATGCTGCAGAACATTACATTGATTTATTACATGGATGATATTATGTTGATTGGGCCAGATGAGCAAGAGGTGGTCAGCATGCTGGAGGTCTTCCTAAGGCAAATGCACACAAGAGGGTAGGGAACAAAACCTTAGAAGGGAGAAGATTTATGAGTTTGCCACATATAAAATTTATAGGGGTCCAGGAATCAGGAGTGTGCTAATACAGCCCCTTCAAAGTAAAAGACAGATTATTACGTCTTGTAATTTCCCACCCAAAGAAAGAAGCACAATGACTGAAGGGCCTCTTTGAGTTCTGTAGATTGCAAATTCTATACCTAGGTATTCTGTTCCAGCCTATATTCCAGGGATCATGAAGTATTGCCAGTTTTAAGTGGAGCCTAGAGCAGGAAAATACTCTCCGGGAGGACCAGGTGGTGATACAATTGGACCCGCTCCTTAGGCCATATAATCTGACAGACCAAATAAGAGTGGAGGTTATCGGTGGTTGGAAAAGATGACATCTATAGTTTGGGTCCAGTCCCCATGAGAGAATGACAGTGTGGGCCTTTGCGGTTCTGGAGCATGGCCACGTCATTTGCAGTGGAGAATTATACACCTTCTAAATGAAAAACTAAGTGGCCATATGTCTAGAACTGTCCATTATCAGCTAGGTCCTGTCAGATTCACCAACTTACAAGGCTGGATGGGCCCAGGAACAATTCATTGTAAAATGAAAGTGGTACATCTAGGACAGAGTGTGGGAGGACCAGAGAGCCCAAGCAAGCTGCTTAAGCATGAGCAGTGGCTCCAGTCCCCATGGCGTGCATCACTATTTGTTTCTCCATCAGTTCATACCTGTGGTTCTGTGGAGAATTTAATATACCAAGTAAAGGAAGAGGAGAAATCCTGAGTTTGTTGTACAGATAGGTTGGCTTAGCATTTGGATACAAGTGAAAAAATGATGGCAGCTGCATTACAATCTCTTTCAAAGATGGCCTTGAAAGAGAAGGGAAATTCTCCCAATGCACAGAGGTGGACCTGGTTATCTCCCTTGCATAGAAAAGAACTAACCTCAGGTTAAACATATGCAAACTCATGGGTAGTGATGAATCACCTGGCAAGCTGGTCAGGGGCCTAGAAACAGACAGAATGGACCATTGGTGACAAGAAAGTGTGATAGAAACATGTGAACAGACAGATGGCATTGGATATGAAGATCCATGTGAAGATCTTTGTATCACATGTCAACACCCACCAGATAGCACATACCATGGACGTATACAAAACAACCAAGTAGACAAAGTGATTTATCCAACTGACATCAGCTAGCCTGTCATCAGCCACCCCAGTGCTGGTAAAACAGATACATAAAGGAAGGCGGCAATGATGAAGGATTGTCATGACCCAGCAACCTGGATTCCCACTTACCAGGGCTTATCTAGCTATGGTCAAGGATGAATATTTAATATGCCAGCAACAGAGACCAATGTTAATGTGACACCATTACCCAAGAAGACCAACCAGCCTCTAGGTGGCAGGTTTACTACATTGGGCTCATTTCATCCTGTTATAGAAGTGTTAGTGGCTTGTTCTCATATGTCTCCCAGGTATGGACTTGCATTCTGATTATGAGTTTGCCATTTCTGCCCACATGATCTCAGCCAGCACTACTATCCAGAGTGTTTGATTCACTGGCAAGGGATACTTCCTAACACTGCATCAGGCCAAGGAACCCACTTTATAGCAAAGGCAGTTTGTGACTAGGCCTATAACCATGGAATTTACGGGTCATAACACTTACTGCTCCATTCAGAAACTGTAGCCTGATAGAGCATTGCAGGCTCAGAGGCAGTACTCTACCTAGATGGGCTACTGTCATCTAGAATGCAGTATATGTATTGAATGAATGAACTTATTATGGTGCTGCATCCCCAGTAGGAAGGATACATGGACATAGGAATTAAGGGGTGGAAACAGCAGTAGCCCAACTTACCATCACTCTCAGTGACGCACTGAGGGTATCGTGTTTCCTTTACCCATAACTTTGGGTTCTGCTGGGTTAGAGGTCCTGGTCTCCAAATGGGCTATACTTTCTCAAGGGGATATAGCAAAAGTCCCATTGAATTATAAGCTTCAGTTGTCACTTGGGCACTTTGACCTCCTTTGACTAAAGGCAAGAAGAGGAGTCATCATCTTGGCAAAGTAATTGACTCTGATGGTTAAGAGGAGGTAATGCTGCTATTGCATAATAGAGGCAGGAAGGAATATGTGTGGAACTCAACTGATCCACTTGGGCCTGTCTTAATATTGCCTTTTGCAATTGTGTCTGTAGATTGATCGGTACAGTGACTCTAGCCAAAGAGCATGGTGACCGGTGACACAGGTCCTTAGGGCTGAAGGTCTGGGTCACACTAACAAGTAAACAGGCCAGGAGAAGTAGTGGTTGGGGATTGATGGAATCTAAAATACCTTGTGAAGAAAGGAGTTAATGAGTATCAGATGGGACCCTGCAGCACACTTCAGCTTTAGGCCCTGCAGTTTATCCCACTAATGGCTCTCTGCCAAGTCTCCCTTTGGAAAGAGACACCAGACATCTGGAGGAGCTGGTTGTTCATCCCGTATGGAGATGGGGATCTAAGCAGAAGAGAAGGTGGACTGTGGTAGACTCAGAGATGCGCCATCCAGCTCCCCACTCAGGGAAGGATTTGCTGCCCAGGGAAGGTAATATCATCAGCAGAATAGTCTCCGTGTTTCATCTCGTTCAGAATCACCCTCAGCTCTGGAGACTTCTCTTGCCTGAGGTCACATTCTGCTGGGGAAGCCTCTGTCTGGTGACTGATGAAGGGCGTGTATACTGGGCATTTTGGCCTGACAGGACGCTCTTATGGGCAGTAATTAATTCAGAGCACTCTGCGTGCCGTGTTGGCAAAGGCTAGGTCAGGCCTCATTCTCCCTCTGCCTAATCCCACTTCCTCCCTCTTCTCTTCAGCAGTGTTGATTGCAAATAAACATCTTGTACTCCAAACTCCATCTCTGCATCTGTTTCCGGATTCCTCAACCTGCAACAGATGGCTTAGAGGGATATATAAAACAGAAAACAAATTAAAAATAGGTAAAAAAAAGAATAGGGAAATAATAGGAAAGCGTCATAACACTGCTTGCTTTAAGCCAACATACGTATATCTCCCGAGTCCTACCCACTGGGTATCGACAGGCTCCATGTTTTCTAGAGGCCACAGTAACATAAAACAAGCCAAGTGACCAGTGGAAACCATAAGACCAGACGAAGGGCAACAATTCCTCATCCCAGGAGCAGAAAAAAAATTCCGAGAAAGGACACTGTGTAATGAAACGAGCAACCTTAACAATTATAATTGTGCTGCATGGTTAGCTAGATGGCTCATTGCCGTTGCCGTTTGTTCCATTTATTTCAGATGGAATTATAATCAATCACATTATCCTAAGCAGGTTCATTGTTTGTCACTCACACTCCTTAGGCTCTGGATCAGTGGGTATGTGTTAGTCATTGCAACCAGTTATCCAAGGGTGTTTGGTTAAGATCGTTTTACTGGAGATGGTGTGTGCAGAACAATGACTAATGGTGTCCCACATACTATTTTTATTTATTTCATCCTCCTGCACACAAGGATGTTTTGGCTTGTGCTGACTTATTTCCCCTTTTGACTCTCCTTTCCTAAAATGGCGATGCTGTTCAGTACAGAAGAGGACATGGGCAAGTAGAAGAAGGGAGGAAAGAAGAGAAGAAGAAATAAGTGAAACACTGAGGGACGAAGAGAATCCTCCAATTGGAGAATTCTTTCTTGAATAACTGAATTATGAATTAGTAAGGTATTTGATTTTCTAAGTGATTGAATAGATACATTACTGGTTTCCTTCCAAGAAAAGTGACCTTATTAGACTAATTCTGGGAATAAATCATTCCTTTAAACAAATCAAACTTTTTCTGTTATATATATATATCAACTAAAAAATCTTCAAAACTGGGATTATTTTTGGATTTTAATAGCTTAGGATGTATGGATAATTAGTGTAATGGGATTCTTGTGGTATAAAATAGAATGATCAATTTATTAGAATTCATATTTCTAAAAATATTACATTAAAATGCAGCGCTTACAGAAATTATAAGGGCAAAAGAGAAACTTTTGCTGCTTCTGAGTGTCTAAACTCCTGCATTCATTGTATATGGCTCATTATTTTTGTTTCCTTTCATTCAACTTTATTTGTTTTTAAAGAAAATTTAATTCTATTTATTCAATTGTTTTTAGTTTGATTTCAGTCTCAGTCTTTTGAATGCTCTCATTTCTGCAGGACTAATTCTCTTTTTTTAATCTTCCTAGTTCCACCTCTACATTCTTGATTTCCTCAATTTCTCTTCATACAAAATACACACATACAAGAATCTTGCTGATTCAGATCACTTCCAGGAGAGATGGTTTCAACTAATAAGAAGACTGTATTAGTCTATCTTTAAGCCAGTTGATACCTTTTTTATTTACTTGTAGAAATGTGGCTACTAGAGTGTTAATAAATTGTGTGATATATCTTCTGGGAATTTGTTTTAATGAAAGGTTAAAGAACTCTTTCACATTTTTTGTTGAGTGCTGTTCTGGTCCTTTGCCCTCAGAGAAATTGCCTCTTCCATCTCCCATCTCCGTTCTATTTTTTTTTTTTTGCAAGGGGGCTAAACTCTGTAGGATGCATATCTCAGCTGTCCTATCAGTTGGCTTCCATCTGGGATTTGCCAGTGGGAATCCTTGGTGGGAGATTGGTGGGAGAAATTTCTATACCTCTCTCTGTAGGCAGCAATTGCAGCTTCTCTATGGCTTCAGATCTCATTGGATAGACTACCATGATTTTAGCATTTGCTTCGTTGCCCTAAACCCAGGACTACAGGAATATTCTCTTCTCCTTTTGATACTTGAGCCAATAAGTAAAGGTAGATTCCTGTTGTTGCCAATCTTTGAGTTGTCCCATTGCTCCCTGTTTGGTTTCTCAGTTCGTTTGTCAGTCATGCAACTAATCCAATGCTTCAGATTTCCTCTGTCTTGGAAAATATGGATTTTTAAAAATAAATAATGTTGGGAAAACTGGATATTCACTTGGGAAAAAAATAGTTCATATCTCATACCAATCACTGGAATAAATTCCAAATGGATCAGAGCTCTAAATGTAAAAAATAACCCGTATAAATATTAGAGAAAACATGGGTGAATTTTCTCATGACCTGGGTGTGGAGAAACCTTCGAATTATAACCCAAAATCTGGAAATAAGAAAAAATTGAAAGTATCAATTACTTAAAAATGATGAAAAATATTTTTATATGGCAAACATCACATGCAAAATCAAAAGACCAATTACAAATCAGGAGACTTCAAACATGGTAAAGAACTAATTTTTGCAACAAATATTCTTAAAAATCAAGAGAAAATTGCAAAATATGTTATAAAATAGACCAAAAACCCAAACAGTGGACACAAAAGATATAAAAATGGCCCTTAAATACAAGAATAAGTATTCAACTTTAATCATAATAAAGTACAAATGAAAACATTATTGGGAGACCACTTCTCACCTACCAAATTGGCAAAGAAGTTCAAAATCTAGATAACACACTTGCCAAGGCTGTGGAAATACATATACTTTCCTACATTTCTGGTAAGAATGCAAACAGATACAATCCCTGTTTAGGGCATTTGAAACTTCTGATGAAACTAGATGTGCATTTACTTTTTGACTCAGAAAGTCCACTTGTAGAAATTTTCCCTGAAGATACACCTCCACAAATATGAAACAGTATATATCCAAGGTTACTTATTAAGGAATAATTTATAATACGAAAACACTGCAGGCAATCTAAATGATCACTCAAAGGATAATGGTTGAGTTAAATGTGATATTCCATGCAATGGTTACAGTGTGGCTAAAGAGGAAGAATAAGGAAGCTCTCCATGAATTCAGGATGTGTTATTTAATGAAATTTCATTAAACAATATTTCCTGTCTTAATGGAGTGCATGGAATAGGCTACCTATCATGCAAGAAAGAAGGGGAAATTGCATATTCTTATAAAGTGAAACAGGAAATATAAACCAGAAATTAATGAAAATATTTCCTTACAGGATGTGTCAGGATGGCATAGAGGGTAGAGGGATATATGAGAGATGTCTCTTGGTACACCATTTTTATGTAGTTTTAATTTTGAACCATGTAACTATTTTAAATATTTAAAAGTATAATAAAAATATTAAAAGGCAGACAGTAAGCTTGAATATAAACAGAAAAAAATAATTCAACTGCATATCAAATTGGTAATAATCACACAAAGAATTAAGTCAAGTAACTTTTGAGCACAGGGCTTTGTCTGTATACCCTAAATAGAATATGTCATAAAGTCAAAAAGAACTGCAAACAAATATCGACAAATCTTAGCAGATTTGTTCTTGGTAGTGGTATTGGTAGTATACGTCTAAAATTATTTGATGTGTTTAATAGGATAAAACAAATGTGTAACTATATCAGTGCTTTTGGGATGCATAGTTTTCACTTTCATAGGTGAGGACAAACTACGTAGGTACCAGAGGTATCAGGATGAGATCATCATACATAGATAGATGGATAGATAAATAACACAGACACACATGCACCCTTCCCAGCTCAGTCTGCTAAAGCAATGCCAATTCAGTAACAATGAGCATAGTGGGCATCTAGATCTGGATTTCTGAATACCAATCACCACTAAGCACTCCTTAGAGAAATGGCTATTTCTAGACCCAGAGCAGGGAATTTACAAGGTAAGCCTGAAAAATCTCTTGTCAAAAAGCAAGTAAGTGCACAAAGACTAATGGGTTCATTAAAAAGAAAAATACAAAAGCTGTCTTGGGAGAAGTTACACATCAAAAAAAAAAATGTTGGTAATTGATTATAATACCTTGAGTAAAAACTCAATTCATGATTCACAGTGATGAAATGAAGGAGAGGGGAAGCTCTCTTTATAAAATAATGCTAGCTAATAAATGTGGATGCAATCATACAATTAGAAAACCAGCATTTTCCAACCCCAATGGAATAATTGATTCAAAGAAAGGTGCTAAGTACATGCTGAAATCATTGGGTAAAGGATTGTTGGGAAACAGCGTATTTATGTTATCTCAAAGTATCACCCCAGAGATTAGTTGGGGTAAAAGGAAAAATGTACTTTTACAATGGACAGGTCTGATGGCCCACACCTTTACCAAGTAATCAAGCCCGGCGCCACTAAGATTAGGGTACATAATCTAATTACGTGCCTCCTGAGGTAATATAATACAATAAGAAATGTAAAACATCATCTAGATAGTATGTTTGCTAAAAACACTTAATCTAAATTTGGGATCAGTTTTGGTAAATTGTGGTTTTTGAGGAATTTGTTCATTTCATTTGAACACCCCCATACTAAAGCTCTGACCTGGGCAGGGAAAAAGCAATATATTTAACCTAAACATTCATATCCCTGTAATATGCTGAAATAAAAAATATATATATAAAATATAAATATGTCAGATAATATTATTGAATCTCTTTAGGTGTGATATGTATTTAAGTTATGTAAGAGAATGTCCTTCCTCTTTGGAGATGAATGCTGAAATATTCAGGGTGATGTGTTTAGGCATGAGGTCTACAAGTTATTTTCAAGTGGGAGGGAGGCAGAGTATAAACAATTGGTGAATCTAGATAAAGAGAGTGTGATTATTTGTTGTACTATTCTTTAACTTATCCTTAGGTTTAAAATATTTCAAAATAAGAAGTCAAGAGGAAAAAACTCCCTTTGCATAAATAATTAGGATCATTTCTTTATTCCTGGTTAGACCCTACTCATGTAAGTGTAAGATACAGATATTGAATTCTCAACACAACCAGCAATCTTATTACCATCCCTATTCTGCCATGGCATAGAGAAAAATAAGGGTAACTAGTGTTCCCAATGTCATGTGAATAGTAAGGATTCTGGGCTCAGATTTGGGTCTCATTAACTCCCAAGCCTATTCTCTAAACCTCTATGCCATCTTTTTCTCAATTTGGCCTCCTAATTCCTTGAATTCCTCATTTTCTGATTAATGAAGATATCTTCCTTTGAATAATAATCATTTTTTCCATAGGTAGGGCAAAGTTAAACTTCTGCCCATTTCATATTGGGCTTTTGACTTTCAAAGCAAATACTGCACTGGACAAAGTTAAACAGGGAAGGAAAACATTACTCAAGGCTATTGCAATAAGGTTCAGAACCCAGTCTGAGCTCTACTCCACTGAAAGAAAGGGCCAGAAAGTTTTTAAGAGCTGGGATGGAGTGGGGGAATTATAAGCCAATTGTGTTTGCTAACTGGCCTCACCCAGTGGAAAAGTAAACTTTCTGTATTTTCATGACTGGAGGTAGTTTTATAACTTGGGGCAAGATGCCCATGGAATTCAGGCTCCTATCTTCCCAGGGAAACTTGGACATAGCTATCTCCCTTGATACAGATGCTCCTTGACTTACAGTGGGGTATATCCCAATAAACCCACTGTAAGTTGAAAATATGTCAAAAATGCATTTAATACACCTAACCTACTGAACATGGTAGCCTAACCTATCACACTTTAGATGTGCTCAGAACACTTACATTAGCCTACAGTTGGGCAAAATCATCTAATACGAAGCGTATTTTATAATAAAGTATTGAATGTCTCATGTAATTTATTGCATACTGTGCTGAAGGTGAGAAACAGAATGGTTATATGAGTACTTGAAGTACAATTTCTACTAAAATGCATATCACTTTCCCACCTTCATTAAAGTTGGAAAATCATAAGTCAAACCATAGTAAGTAGGGGAGTATTTACATTTCAAAGAGATGGCTCCCAGGTCCTTAAGAAAGACATTCTAGAGTTGTAAAACTGGTAAGAGGCTTTTAAAAAGATTTACATCTCAAAGGAGCAGAGAAAGGATTTACAATATCAGTTTTCTAAAGTAAGTGCTCTTTAAAAAAGGGAAGGTGGGGGAATAGAACGGGGAGGTGGGGGAAGCCTGTCTAAGGTTTAGTCAAGCTGGGGCCCTCTTGGTCACGACAATGCAGATTGACAGAGGTTTGAGTGAGTGATGTAAGACTTGTGTCTGGCCCTCACTAAAGTTCCTGACTTGCCCTGGATCTGCTCCTGACTCCAGACAAACCTTTCTTTACTTTTGATGATGCCTGTGTACTTTGCTTCTGCTCACATGCTTTTCTTCTTCCTGCCTTCTGATGAACATTTCCTTTTTCAAAACAGTGGTCCTACTCTATCAGTTTCTTCCTGGACTTTTTGTTGTCTTCTCTTCCCCATTCCTTCCTTCCTTGTCGGGGTAGAACATCTCTTGATTCCCTTCCAGATTAATTCCCCGTGGGTCTCTGACTCACTATCTCAGTGTCTACCCAGGAAGAAGCAGGGCTACATCAGTGCAAGGAAGGGGAGTCTGGCTCTTCTCAGATTTTCATAAAAGGTGATAATTGAGAAGATTTTCTGCAACCAGTGACATAAGAACACTTAGGATTTGTGATCAAAATAATGATCACACCTCTTTTTAAATTAATTATTAATGATTTTTATTTATTTTTTGTTTTGTCACTAACAGTAGAGTGAATTGGTGAGAGGCAGGAGTTACTCAATCAGAGGGACCTGTGTCTCAGATTTGAAACTTACCATGCGACTCTAAGCAAGCCAGTTAACTTCTCTAAGCTTCAGTGCGTTTGCTTGTAAAATAGGGGTCATAATCACAGTACCAACCTTGTGAGTTAACTAGAGTAGTGGCTGTAAAGCAGTGAAACTGGTCACTATTTCTTTGAAACAACCCAAGTCTCTGCCTGTATGATTTCAATAGCTGCTTTAAGCAGATTTAAGGTGACATTTTCTTAGGCAGAACTTCTGGTCACTTCCTTCTTGTGCTAGATCTACTATCAAGAATAGGTGCGATAGCTTTGTATCGTATCACCTTAGCTAAGATGACATTCTCAGAGTTCCTTTCCCTGCAGAATTCTAAGTCAGTTGGGCCACTCTAAAAGGCATTTTGTGGGAGATGTGCAGACGGCAGTGAAGTAGCAGCCGTATTCTTGATATCTAGAAGGTTCACGCATGAGGTGCTGTTGCAACCTCAGGCATGTTGTCCCAGGTTGTAGCTGATCTGCCAGCTCACCTGCAGCTCCTCTGCATTTCTGCCTGCAGCTTCTCTGACTCTTGGACCAGATGTGTGCTTTAGCCCAGTGTGAAGGGCATCAGCTTCCCCTGCAGGTCACCACCATGGAAGTGGGAGGCATGGGGGCAGCGGGTACTGGTCCTTTCTCGCTCTTCCTCACAGATCCCTGTTTTTCCTTGCTTCCCTGTTTCATATCCATCTTCTCTTCCTGATGGTCTTATCTGTGAACTTCAGGCTCTAGCACCAGAAGCAGGTGGAATAGCTTCACATAGACTGACCAACTCCATCACATGTCTAAGTCAAATCTCTGTAGTGCATCTCTTAACACATCTCAGCTGCTTTGGTGGTTTTGCTTCTCTGATTGAACCTTGTCAGATACAATAATAAGTTTGATCAGAGTGTCTGCATAGCTCAAGCTTGGCATCTCAGGCACTAGGAAAATTCAGTAGATCACACCCTTTTCCTGGTTAATAAGAAATGAGGCTCTGTAACTGGGCCTTCAGATTTTCTTTTCTAGTGGAATATACATATATATATATATATATATATATATATATATATTTTCCCCCCCATTTCTAACTTTTTTGAGTCAGCCTAATTGTAGGATGATGTTTTCACTCCATCAATGATTACAAGCTATAATGATAGCCTTTCCTAATGTAGTGACAAAGTATCATGTAACTTTGCAAATGTTACTTTGGTAATTTCTAATATAGGCATTGAGTGATTTATAAAATTAGTGTGTGTCACACTGCCAATTTTCACATTTTGAACATGGCATGCAAAAATAGTACCTTTTAAAACATAACATATGCAATATAAAATAGAATACAAAATGTGAGTAGAAATGAAAGCTCAGAGATGCAGCAGATTGTAGTAGTTGAAAATAGGACCAGACTGCATGGCGTTTTGATTGTTGACTCTGAGCTTGCTGATGATGTGATCTTGGGTAATCACTTGGCCTCCCTGTGCCTCAGTCGCCTGTTCTATTGCACTGGGATATGACTGGGTGTCAGTGAGGTAATGGAAGTCAAGTGTAGTGTATGGCACAATGTAGGCAGAAACTTTGATTTGATTAGACTGGATTCTTCCTTATAAAGAGAAGCTTGATTGCCCCACTCCATAAGGGCTGGAAGCTGGTCTGTCCACCATTGTACCTCTTTTTACTTGACCCTGGAAGAGGATGCTGTGGTGGCCCACCCAGACTCTCTTTAGGATGCAGGTACTTACTCCCGGAGCTACTGGGGTGTTGCCTGCTGAGACTCACAGCTGGGTCCCTCCCTAGGAATTGCCCTGGGTCACAGGGATCTGCCAAGGCTGAGGTCTTCCCGCAGAACATCTGTTTCCCATGATTGGTAAACTTGGGGGTGCACAGGTTGGGCTCCTTTATCTTAACGCAGGGCAATTCTGAAGGGCAGTGCCACATCTAGCACTCCACATGGGCTGGCCTGAGCTGGGCTGGATCCCTGTGTGTGTGTATCGCTGCCTCACAGTTCAAACTGTGTTTTATTACATGAGCAGGCACATTATGTTTTGACTGTTCCCAACTCTTCCTTCTCTCCAGTCCTGCTGCTCTCTCTTCTGCACAAGCGTGGCTCCTGAGAGTGCTCCTGGATAAATCCGCACACTCTCATCATCTCAAAGCCTGTTACTGGGGCATAGGGAGAAAAACTTTGGAGGTGACGGATATGTTCATTATGTTGGTGGTAGTGATGGTTAAATAAGGGTGTACATATATCAAGACTTGTCAAATTGTTGGACTTGAATACTTGTAGTTCTAGTCAATTTATACTTCAATAAGGCTATAAAAAGGAGAAGAAAATAGAAGGACAGAGGGAGAAAAAATGAAGTGTTTTTTGGTCGCATCCCCCTATTGTGCTTGTCTAACATACTGTTTGCACTCTTCTCATCACTCTGTTCTCTCGCTTATGAGCCTTATTGCTTACCAAATCCAAGTTCCTCCTCCCTTCTGCCTTCACTCATGTATTCATACAGTCATTTGTCCTCTTGGACAGACATTCTCTGACCTCCTTCTAAGTCCAGATCTAGTTTTAGGCAGAAAACAGGGAAAAAAGACAAATTAGACACAATCTCTTTCCCCAGTGAGTTCATGACACTAAAGGGGAGAATGATCCGCAGGCAGTTCCAGGAGTGTTGAACCTTGGCATTCAGGGCCCTTCACAGTTTGGCTCCAGCCTATGGTGCTAGAAGTAGCACATGGCTACGGTATAAAATAAGACAGACACAGAACAAAATGAAGAAGAAAATAACGATCACACCCCAGTACAAGCTTTTCTCCTATATCACTAAATCTTTGAAGATGTGATTTTTATCAGGCAAACTGTATTTTATTACATGAACGTGTACATTACGTTTTAAATGTTCTACCATGTGACACCTGTTTGGGGGCTTCACCTGGATCTGTTTGGCATTATTGCCAGAGGTGTGCGTCCAGGATCCGTGCCTGCCTTTCGAGCTCCCACAGCCCTCTCTCTTCTCCACTATTCCTACTAATTTGATTTTATGCCACACTTTCCATCTTCCCGAACTTTGCTTCATAAAGCACCTCTTTCCTCTTCCCCTTCCCATTTTCAGGACAGGATATGAAGGGAGCATGGGGCACTGTAGGGGCTGGAGGGGGAGAGGAAGAGCCCAAGGCCCAGCTGGCTATGAAAATGCCAGCTCACATTCCTCTAGCCCTCCAGGGGTGCTCAGCATTTTCCTGGCACAAAGGGGCTAGTAGGACTTCTTTATGGTCACAGGTGACTCACAGAGACACACCTGGATTTCTAACCCAAGGCACTTTGTTGCTAGTTCATTAGCATTCCCACACATCCACAAAAGACTTCAAAGGATTTCAAGGAGGAAAAAAAAAATGATTAGTCCATTCAATTTGCTGGCCAAATTTGAACAACCTCTTTGGATGTTTTAAACATGGAAATTGGAAAACGAGTCTTTCAGGGGGCCACGAACATCCCGAGAAACCAATTATAAGAAACTAGAAGCATGTGGTGAGCATTGTGGAGGGGAAGGGCATACCTCTAACCCTTCTTAGGGAGAGGCAAAGATATAAAATGTAACCAGAGTGTCCAAAAAAAAAAAAAAACCCAGCTTTTATTGGGTGGTGGGCAGTTGGGAGGGGAGAGGAGGGGATGGGTGTATACTTACATAATGAGTGTGATGTGCACCACTTGGAGGATGGACATGCTTGAAGCTCTGTCATAGAAGCGGGGGTGGGGGGTGGTGGCAAGGGCAATATATGTAACCTTAACAGTATTTGTACCCCCATTGTCTATTTCCTTTCTCTGTAATAAGAAAGAACAACAACAAAAAAACAATATTTGTACCCCCATAATATGATGAAATAAAAAGAAAAAAAAAACTACACACACACAAAAACTAGAAGCAAGTTACTTTGCTTGGCCACTTCTACTATAAAACCATGTTTGAAACTAAATCTGGGATTCATATTTGAAAAAGGGTTCCATGTACTAGGGTAGAAAACCTAGGAGAAATTCACTCTGTGATGTTGAGAAGCAAATATGATGATAATAATACAAAATTAAATAATAAGCTAAATACAAATAAAACATAAAAACCCCAAATATTAGACATATCTATAAGGTCTTGCTCTCTGCCAAGAACTGTGTCTTATCTCAGTTATTCCTCACACAGCTGTGTGAGAAAGGCACTTTCCAGCCTGAGTGTGAACACCCAGGGCCGCTGACAGTCTGTGCCACTCGTCTAAGGTCCTATGGCTCATAAGTCGTGGAGCTGGAATTCCCACTGGAGTCTGCTTGACTCAACAGCCTATATTGTTAAGTTTTGTTTTTTTTCCATTCTTAGGGGACAGGTCATCTTAGTGGGGAGGGTATCTTTCCAAAACTTGGCAAGCTGTGAAAAATTCTGAGTGGTATCTGTTGACTTTTAAAAACTGTCATTTCACCATTGATTTCTAATTTTATTGCCTTGTAGTTAGAGAATTCAGTGCTTGGTATTGATTGTTTGGTTGAAGCTTCTTTTATGGTCTAGAACATTGTCAATTTTTGTGAATTATCCACATGTGCTTGAAAAGAGTGTTTACTCTATTTGTAGGATGTGTCTGTTGGATCAATATTGTTTATTTTGTTGTTCGAATCTTTTATTGCCTTTTCTTCACTGCTTGATCTTATCAGTTTCTAAGAGAAGTGTATTAAAATATCCCATGGTGATGTTGGATCGATTTATCCTCTTAATTCTACTAATTTTTCATATAGATTTTGAGACTGTGTAGTTGTATTCATACTGGGTCAGGATTGTTATATCTGCTTGGTAAATTTTTTCTTTCATCATTAAATAAGCCCCTAATTTATCCCTAAAGATACATTTTGCTTTGGAATAATTTGATATTGTCATCTCACCTTTCTGTTAGTATGTTTTCTTTCTTTATCAAACTTAAGTAATAATATAAAAAGCAGATTTGTGTGGGGGGAGTATATTTTGCTTGGTTTTGGGAATTAAGTTAATTTTAATGAAGTTCTGTTTTATCAGAACAGCAAAAGGCTAATGATGGCCAGAACTTCCCAAAGGAAAGAAGCATGATGGAATGGATTGGTCTAGAAGATTTCAAGATTTCTTTTAAAGTTAAAAGAAGTAAGTAGTTAGGTATTAGTATATGGGTAGAAAAATAGGCCAGTGGATCTAAAGAAAAATAGATTTTATACACATGTAAGCTTAATTTCTGACAAAGCTGGCATTGTAGGTCAGTGAGAGAAAGGTGGACTTTTCTACAAATAAATGGCACTGGGCCCATTTACATATTAAAAATACATACTTGAATTCCTTCTTAAAATCCAAGAATAATTAAGGTGAAAGTTCAAATCATAACACTTTAGGAGACAAAATAGGAAAATATATTGTGATCTTTAAGAAAAGATCTCCTAAAATGGTAGCAAAAATCCCAAAATACAAAGAAAAGATTGTTTTATTTGACGACAGTAAAATTAAAAATTTTTGCTCACCAAAAGCTGTTATAAATAAAGTGAAAAACACCAAGAAAGTCAAAGGAAATACTTGCAATACATGTCTTTGACAAATAATTAGTATCTATAGTAAATAACTCCTCTCTCAAACTCAATAGAAAAATGAACAAAAATTAAACCGGTACATCTCAGAAGGGGGACCTCAATGGCCAATAAGCATATGAAATGATGATCAATCTCATTAGTATCCAAACAATTACAAATTCAGAAAGCACAGTAAAGACCATGTTTCACCTATCAGTAACATGAGAACATCTGAGAATATCATGTTTTGTAAACAGCTTATAGTACATTATGACCTAGCAATTCCATTCCTAGACATATAACCTAAAGAAATGCTTGATTTTGTGCGCCAGGAGATTTGTTTAAGACTTTTCACAGCAGAAATGTCTGTATTAATAAAGACTAGAAATAACCCAAATATCTTTTGAGAATGGCCAAATAAATGTTGATGTAATTATAAGTGAAATTCTGTATAGCAGGGATTCGATATCCCTGTGATGGAGATGTCTCATGTGAGCCTGTGTCCCATGATGGCCACGTCTCCATGGGATCCTGTATCCCTATAATGGCTATGCCCATTGTAATGGCTGAGTGGTTTCTGTGTGGGTTTTAAAATCCCAGCTTCCAGCTTCCAAATACAACCTGTATTTGGTCGCACACTCCCTTGATTTACCACAGCAGTAGTTTCCTCTTACTGCTCTGCCTATTAGTTTCTGGCACTTGGGGATTTCCTTCTCACATCTAGTTTAGGATTTTACATTGTGTAAAGAATGTTTTAGCATTTCTGTGAATTTGTAGGAGGAGGAGGAGGAGGCCTATCTGTGTTAACAGTGTCACAAGAAGTGCTGCCTGCCATCTGTATCTATCCTGCCTGTTCTAGGATTCAGTGCTTTGCCAAAATCATGTTGTTTCACCCAAGTTCAGCTGTTATTTCTGCCAGCAGACAAGAATGGGATCTTTATGAAACCCTTTTAGACTTCTCTTTTATTTATAACTTTGTTCCTGTTGCTCAGAAAGGACATCGAAAAATCTGTAATTTTTCCTTTTTCTATTTAGAGACAGAATCTTGCTCCATCACCCAGGCTGGAGTGCAGTAGCACAATCATAGCTCTGTGTAGCCTCAAACTCCTGGGCTCAAGCGATCCTCCTGCCTCAGCCTTTTGAATAGCTGGGTCTAAAGTCATGTCCTGCTAATTTTTAAATTTTTTGTAGAGCAGGGGTCTCACTATGTTGCCCAAGGTGATCTTAAACTCCTGTCCTCAAGGAATCCTTGGCCTCTTAGAGTACTGGAATTACAGGTGTGAAACACCATGCTTGTCAAAAATCTATAATTTAGAGACATAATTACTTTTCATCTCTTTTAGACCTACCTCTATTATTTCCACACTAATCTGTATGATGACTTACCATGATAAAGGTATTTTTAAAAGTCTTTTTTTATGTCAGCTATCCTAAGATAAATAACTCCTCTTGAAAACTCAATAGAAAAATGAACATCTGAAGAATCATTTTCAGTATTTCTAAAGAACTAGATGTAGACTTCTGAAAAGAGACCAAGAATGATAGCAGAAGTATTCTGAAGTTTTATGTGTAAGGGTAAGATTTTAGAATACAGTCATAAGCCTGAATATTTGGGCTTTTCTTTTGTTTTCTTTTTGTTCCCCCCCCCTCCCCTGTTATCTTCTCTTTCTCCTTCTACTTTTCCTTCTTATTCTCCTCTTTCCGTTTCTTTCTCCTCATTCTTCTTCTGATCTTGCTTTAAGAATCCTTTAGTGTACTCTAAAATTCTTTAAAAAGGCTAGCCCATAGAACACATCCACCTGAGAATTATTCTAATATAGCCAGTCTGGGGAAGCATTTTGAGACATCTTAGGTAGAATAAATTCCATTTGGTGTATCAAATTGCCAGAGTGCCAGTATTAATATCAGAAAAAATATATTTCAGAGAAAAGAATATTATCAGGAATAAAGAAGGTAATTTACATACATCAAGAGAACATATAAACATACAAACATATAAACATCCTAATTGTTTATATACCTAATAGTACAGCTTCAAAATACATAAAGCAAAAACTGATAGAATTGCAAGGGAAAATAAACAAAAGCATAAGTATAGTCAGAGATTTTGATGCTCCCACTCAATAATTGATAGAACAAATAGGCAACACATCAAGGATATGGTGGCCTTGAACAACCCTATCAAGAAACATGACTTGACTGATAATTTTACAGTTCATTTCCCAATATCAATAGAATACACATTTTTTTCGAGTGCACACAGGAACATTTACCAAGATAAACTATATACTGGGCCATATAACAAGTCTCAATAAATTTAAAAGTATTTTAATAATCACAATAGAATTAAATTAGAAATTAATGACAGAAAAATCTCTGGAAAATGAATGTCTGTAAACTAAATAATATACTACTAAATAATACATGGATCAGGAAGAAATTAAAAATGAAAGAAGAAAGTATTTGAAATAAAAATGCAATGTGTTAGAATTTGTGGGATGCTACTAAATAAATTTAATGCTATTTGTAGCACTAAACACGTATAGTAGAAAAAGGAAAACTCAAAAAATCAATTGCCTTATCTACTACCTTAAAAAATAGAAAAATAAGAGCAAATTAAAGAATGCAGAAGAAAGGAAACAATAAATTTCAATTCAGAAATCCCTGAAATTGGAAACAAAAAGTAATAGAGAAAAATCAAAATGATATAAAAAGCTCGTATTTTGAGATGATCAATAAGATTATATCTGTAGCAGACTGATTGGAATGGGGGGAGAAAACACAAATTATCAATATCAGGAATGAGAGAGGTGTCATCACCACAGAGCCTACAGCCTTTAAAAGGCTAGTATAAGAATATTATTAATAACTCTTTGCCTATAAATTAACAACTTAGGTGAAACAGACAAATTTCTTAAAAAGACTCAAATTATCAACATTCATTCAAGAAGAGGCAGATAACTTGAATAACCCTACCCAAGATACTGTATTTTTAGTAAAAAAAAAATTTGTTTTGAAAAAAACAAATTTTTTTCAAAATTTGTTTTTGAAATGGCTTTGCAGTGCATTCTACCAAATATTTAGGAAAAAAAAATATACCAATTTTACACAAACTCCTTCAGAAAATTGAAGACGAAGGAACTCTTTCTAACTGGTTTTATGAGACCATCATTAACCTGATAGAAAAACCAGAGAAGGTAATTATAAGAAAAGTATAGACTGATATCTCTTATGAATACACATGTAAGCATTTAAAAAACATTTAGCCAATTATTACTTAACGATATATTAAAAAGGTAACACATCGTGACAAAGTTGGCTTTATCCCAAGAATTCAAGGTTGGTTTAATGTTCAAAATTCAATGTAATTCATCATATTAACAAACTAAAACTGAAAAACCATATGATCAATTCAGTACATGAGAAAAAGTGTTTGACAAAATCTAAAATCTATTCTTGATAAAAACTTTCATCAAAATAGAAATAGAACACATCTTCCTCAACTGAATAGGTATCTGCAAAAAACCTACAACCATCAAATACTCAATGGTGAAAGACTGAAAACTTTTTCCTCAATGACAGGAACAAGACAAAGATGTCCACTCTTATCACATCTTTTCAACATGTGGTTAGATGTTCTAGCCAGTACAAACAGCCAGGAAGAAGAAATGAAAGGCATCCACATTGGAAAAAAATAAGTACAATTGTCTTTGTTCACATATAACATTATCTTATAGAAAAATCTAGTGGAATATTCACTATGGATTTCAAAACTTATTATAAAACTACTATAATTAATATAGTATGTTATCAATGCAAAGATAGATAAATAGATAAATGGAACAGAATAGGGAATTCAGAACTAGAACCATATATATGGAGAACTGATTTTTGACAAAAGTGCAAAGGCAATTCAGTGGAGAAATAGTAGTCTTTTCAACAAATGGTGCTAGAACAATTGGACATATATATGAAAAACAAAACATTCAAAACAGTTTTGGTCTTACATCATACCACTTGGAAGAATTAGCTCAAAATGGATCATAGACCTAAATATAAAACAAAATTTATAAGATTTCTAGGAGAAAATATAGATAAAATCTTTATGACTTGATTAAGCAAACATGTCTTAGATGCAACACCAAAAACATGATCCATAGAAGAAAAAAATTAATAAATTGGACTTCATCAAATTAAAAGTTCTGATCTTTGAAAAACACTGCAGGAAAATGAAAGGACAAACAAGAGTCTGAGAAAAATGTGTTTGCAAAACCTATATCAAATAAAGCGATTATTTCCAGAATATACAAGGAACTCTGAAAATTAAAAAATAAGACAACCCATTAAAAACATGGGGAAAAGATTTAATCATATACACTCCAATGAAGAAGATATATGGATGTCAGATAAGCACTTGAAAAACTGATCAACATGATTAATCATTAGGGAAGTGCAAATGAAGACTGCAATGAAATAACCACTACCTGCTGATTATAATGGCTAAAGTTAAACAGACTGACCATATCAAATGTTGGCAAGGATGTGGAGAATCTGGAACTCTCATACACTGTTCGTAGAAATGTAAAATGGTACAACCACTTTTGAAAAACTGTTTGGTAGTTTCTTCAAATGTCAAACGTCACCTATACTGTACGACCCAGCCATTCTGCTCTTAGGAGTAGGATTTACATGAGGGGAATGAAACCACAGGTATGTACAAATATTTGTGTTCAAATGTTTAAAGCAGCTTTGTTTGGAATAGCCTCAAACTGGAAACAACCCAAATGTCTATCAACAGGCGAAAAGATATATTGTACTATATCGATACAGTGGAATACTACTCAGCAATAAAAATAAACTGGATACACATTATGATGACTCTCAAAATAATTATGCTGAATGAAGAAAGCCAGATAAAAATAGAGTTCATACTGTATGGATACATTTATCTAAAATTCCAGGAAATCCAACCTAACAGATAGTGACAGAAACCAAGTCAATGGTTACCTGAATTAGTGGGTGTCGGTGGAGTGGGAAGGGGCAGGAGAGGATTACGAAGATGCAGGAAGCTGTGTCTTGATTATGGTGATGGTTTTGTAGGTGTCAAAACCATATGTCAAAACTTATGAAATTGTACACTTTAAATAGATGCAGTTTATCATATATCAATTATGACTCAATACGAATATTAATAAAAACCCAAGAGATTATTTTAATTCTCATAATCATGAAGAAATTGATGTTCAGAGGCTGTTTTGCTTGATGTTACATAGGAAAAATATCCAGCTTATGTACTTTACATATTTTGACTTAATCCTGATAACAGTTTGCAAAGACATGTATTACTTTTCCCATTTACAGAACAGAAAAATGAGACTCATAGAGTTTAAGTAACTTGCCAATGATACATAATTTGTGGTAAAACTAGGCTTTGACCTGTATCTCTCTGATTCCAAAGTTTGTGTCTTCTTACTATTGAGCATCTTAACATCTTTGGCATCTAGGCATGATCTCTGAGTCCTTATACTTTAAAAAAAAGAAGGAATGAAGAAGGAAGGCAGGCAGGAAGGAAGAAAAATTATCACTGAACCTTGAATTTCCTCCCAAGAAATGCCTCTGGTTTTACCCAGAGGAAGATGTCTGGGTGCTTTGTGAGACAGCTTAGAATTGACCTACAGGGCTGAATGGTCTGAACAGGGAAGTGAGGATTCCTGTGGCTGAAGAATCCAGAAAAAGCTCCAGAAAGAGTTGGGATTGCAAGGAATCCTGGAAATGGGGAATGATTTGTTGGTGAAGGAATAGATATGTGGGTGGGGGTCCACCTGAACCATGTGCCTCCTCTCTGCCCTCAGCGACATCGGGCTCCTGATATAGGTGGCATTCTGGCATTTTGTGTTGGCTGAGCAAGAATCTGCTATTCGTGTGTGAACATCTCCCCTGCAGATCCCGAGCCCTTTCGGGTCAGTGTCCATAACTCATTTTTCTTGGTCGCATGTCCTCTTCAGCACTTTGTCAGAAGTCGGTGTGGCTTATTCAGCGAATAGGGTCCTAGGTGAGAGAGAGGGGCACAGAGTGTGGAGAGAGGGCTCATCTCTCCTCAGTGGCAGTAGTAGCACTGAGTCAGGCCTGAGGCTCCCACGGTCCCTTAGCTAACACACAGCTTCTCAGAGCTGCACTGTGACGTCCACAAGGGCTCTGTGGGACACTGTGTTTCCTTTTGGAGCAGACTTGAATATGAGCACCACAAAGGCATGAACCACCTGCCTTAGGCTTTGTCCACACAGGCACCCTGAAGTGGGTATTTTCATCAGTTAATGTGCTGATTCTCTTTTTGCAGATTTCTTCATAATCATTCTAGCACCTTTCATAGGCACCTTTTGTAGGCTCTTAACTCTGACACTACCATATCTCACGTGATTCTCCAGATGAATGCATGTGGCCTCTCCTAGGTGTCAGATACTGGGCTGGATGCAATAGTACCTCACCATGCAAAAGTTGGAGGATACATAAACAGCAAGAGAAGCACAAAGATAGTTTGGCATGACTGGTTTAACTGTATCCTGGAACTGTGACAAGGCAGAATGTGATTAATTGCCAAGCGAATTATGTTAAACTGGTGCTCTAGGGGTTCAAAAGTGGGAGGTAAGAGTCGTCAGAGGACTTGCAGAGGATGCAGGAACTGAAGAGGGATTTGGAGCCTGGGTGGGCTTTAAACCACCTGAAAGGAAGTCAGAGGGTGCACTAGACAGGGTGAGCAAAAGCCTGCAGGGGCAATGCACACTCTGTGTTTAGCAGACAATGGGTAAACTGGTTGGACAAGAAAGGATTTTTTTGGTGAGGAGGATTAGGGCTCAAACGTCATTAGCAACAACAATAAAGCAATGACAATGAATATTTATTAAACACAGTCCTTGTCAAATACTGAGCTAAGCACATAATAATAATCTCAGTTAATTCTCACAAAGTCTTATGATATAATTAGGGCCTTATACAGTGGTTTTGGGGAATGAGAAAATAGTGCTCCCTGGGGCAAACGCGCTTCATAGGAACATGGTTCGGAGCTACTGAGCAATAGCTTTTGAGCAGTGTACAACTGCACAGCTGCACTTGGAGTAGAAACATAACATTTACCGAGTACAAACGATGGACCAGGCTCTGAGTTAGTGCTTCACGTGAGCATTAACTTTGTTACTCCTCGTAAGTACCCCACGGAGTACTATTTCTTTGTTCACTCCATGCAATTCCACTTTTGGGGGATGATCCTAGTAAGAGAAATTGGAGCCAAGGTGTGGAAGATTTTCATTAGTGGGATTGGGAAGTGGGTATATGAGACTGTCAGCCCTGTCACTGGGTGAATTCCTGGCAAAGCCCAGGGCAGAGCCCCTCAGGCACTTACTATTTATGCAGGCTGAGAGCACGTTCCTGTCCTCCATTCTGCCCTTCCTCTCCCTTCAGTCTCTGCTTCTTCGTCTTCACAGTCACTGGCCTCCCAGGACACCCCGACTTCAGGCCTGTGTCCCGAGCTCCTCAAAGGAGGGGCGGTTTCGCCTGTCTGGTCCTCACACCTGCAAGCGCACACTTTTAGACTTGGCAGCAGTTACGTGAATGTTTCCCAAGGACTCTTCCTTCCCCCTCGTTTTACTCGGTTTAAAGAGCTCTGTCTCCTTGGCAGACCTCGAGTCTGGTACTTTGTGTCTCTGTCTTCCTGAATTTTATCCATATAGGAGCCTCTGGAGTCCAACCCACTGCCAGCACCGAGCCCCCAGACACGTGAATGAGGTTCTCTGGGATTCTCTGTTGCTGACAGTGTTGTCTCAGTTGACTCCACGTGGGGCAAACACAAGCCGTATGGCGGCGGCTGTTGTTTATAAGCCACTGAATTTTTGAGGTTGTGTGAGATGCGGTGATAGAGGAGCGATACGGTATATAGAAGGAGATGAAAGCTCTATTAAAGGCCTAGCAAGAATGATTTATTCGTTAATAACTCTTTAAGAGTATAGAGTGACTTAACAACAAGTCCACTCTTTGTTCTTGGCTGAGAGTTAAATAATTTGTTCCACAGAGAAGTGTTACAAACACAAAGGATATTGAAGAAAACCCTTCATCTAAAGAAATTATTATTAAAACAAAACCATTGAGTACCCAACATCTCCCCAATGTCAACAGCGAAGCCAGAATAAAGGATGTCCTTGAGGATATTGACAAATGGTTTTCTTTATTTAGACATTTCTTTGAAAACTGCCTGACTTGTTACTGTCCTAGTGCAGTTGTAGGTGGAAAACGTCAGTGCAGAGCCCGCAGTGAGGAGGCTGCTCCTCTCCATTGCCTGCTTTGCAGCAGGAGTTTGGACACACTGTAAATCATCATATGTATGTCCGTCATACATCTGTACACCTGTATTTAAATTCAGCAAGCACTTATGGAGCACCTATTATAAGTAAAGGTAGATCACATCTGTGATAAGCAGAGAGACAGTCTGGATAAATTAGATCTATACAAATTCTCCAAAGCATTAAAAAAAAAAGGGAATCTTCACCTTCTTCAGAACTCCTAAACAATTCTAGTATTTCCTGACCCCAGTTTCTGGAGAGGCAGTTGTTTGGTGGCATCTCCATAAATATCTGTGGAATGAATGAATGAATAGATGACTAGAGAAGCTTTAAAAGGGAGGCCTACAGGAAGGCTAAGGAAAAGAACCAAGGAGGTTATGGGGGGAGGGGAGGGAGAATAATTTATAAATAATAACCAGCCTCTGGGTGATGGGAGTTGACTGAGCCTGCCTCAGTTAGGCAAGTTATTCTCTTCCAGAAAGAGCTTTCATATGTTAGAGCCTTCAAACACCAGGCCAGAAGGGGAGCTGAGCTCAGATAGGCACAGCAGCGTGCGGAAGTCAAGCATGGGTTTTAGCTGTGCTGGTAGTGTGTAGTGTACAGACCGTCTCTGTGGTCGTATGTCCAATTGTCAACAGCCCATTTCCAGGGGACAGCATCAGAGAAACACAGAGGTGGTCAGTGAATATCTGGAAAAATCCTAGGAACAGCCCATGGGATAAATTGAAGTGTCTGGAATGTTCAGCCTTTAAAAAAGGCTCATGAGGGATTTGAAGATTTTCTTCAGGATCCGAACTGCTCCATGTGAGAGGGGCTCACCTTGCTCTGCACGGCCCGGAGGGCAGGGGGAGGACCACCGTGCGGAAGTTATATCTCCACAGGATCTGCAAATGCAATCCCAAGGCAGGCCCTGTTCTGGAGAGATGTTCTTTTAGTTACTTCATGGCCCAAAGGAGTATGGCATTTCAGTAGATCTAGGGAGAAAGATGTCTGAGGGGAGCTGGAGGTGGATTGGAAGGCGTCCCTACCAAGGGCATTGAGAACAGAGATTCTGGAGCCCGGTGGCCTGGGTTAGAATCCCAGCTTTATAGTTTCCTATTTTGGGCAGTGACTTAGCCTCTCCATAACTCAGTATCCTTACATATAAAATGTGAATAGTAATGAGTGCCTGTCACATGGGGTTGTTTGAGGCTCAGCACTCAGAGCAGTGCTGGTGTTTGGAGAGCATGGAGAAGTGCTGGCCGTTATTCTCATCCTTCCTGCAAGGAGGTACAGGAAACACACGCCTGATTGTCAGGGCACCTTCTCTCCTTTCAGAAGGGCGTGGCATTTTACAGTGCACAAATCTCCTTCACATGTATCAACTGATGTGGTCCTCATAGCAACCATGTGCTTTAGTAGGGCCGATATTATTAGTGTTATCCCTAGGGGAGACTTGGTGAGAAGACAAGTTTGGATTGCTAAGTAACTTTGCAAGCAAGACCGAAGAGAGTCCTGGCTTGAGCTTGGGTCTTTTGGCTAAGTCTAGCAGTCATTTCCCAGCACCAAATTGCCTCTTCCTTTGTTTCCAATTTGACAATACAGCTGAACAACAACAGCTTTTGGATGAATCTGAATAAACGACTGCATATGGTTTTAAAGACCATAGCTATCTCCATACTGCAGTCAGAATATGAGGAACAACACACCTGTGATTTACATTGTGGCATTTTCTCCTTAAAAGTAAATAATTAATTCATAAAGGAGGTTACCTCTTGGCACACACATTTTCCTTTTGCTATAAAATTTTTATGCCATGTATTTCAGCTGTGTTGATTGAAAGTCAAATTATGAGCCTCGGGGCAAATGCAATATGAGGTTACTAAGAGCCTTCCTGAAATTATTACCAGTTTTCCTATTTTAAGTTCTGTGAATTCATCTCAGTTCACGAGTTGATTATAGAAACATGAAATGAAATGATAAATATGTTCCCAGGTTCTTCTCTTGCAGATCTAATGAGGTCAGTGCCATAGCTGCCAGGAGAGATGCTCAGCTCCTACACCTTCCCATGTCCCTGTCTCACCCCACCCAGCTGCGCAGTCTTTGAGCATGGTGGCCATTCTATGGGGAAAGAGCGTCTCCCACCTCATCGTGAAAAAAGGAGTTTTGAGACCTGGAAGATTTCACTTTTTTCCTCTCTAAGGTGGAAATTAAATGAGATAATGTATATAAAGCATCTATAGTGTCAGACTCATAATAACTGCTCAATAAGTGCTCTTAAAAAAAAAATACCAGGCAGGTGAGGCACAGGCTGAGGTGGGAGGATCACTTGAGGCCAGAAGTTTGAGACTAGCCTGAGCAAGAGCAAGACCCTGTCTCTACAAAAAACAGAAAAACTAGCTGGGTATGGCAGTGCACGCTTGTAGTCCCAGCTACTCAGAAGGCTGAGGCAGGAGGATGGCTTAAGCCCAGAAGTTTGAGGTTGCAGTGAGCTATGATGACAACATTCTAGCCCAGGTGACAGAGGAAGAGTTTATCTCAAAAAAAAAAAAAAAAAAAAAGTCATGCAAAAGAATCAAGAAAAGTCATGTGGTTATCTTCACCATTCTAATAGCTTTTCCAGAGAGATTTCCTCCTTTTGTATTATTCATGCTGGTAAATTAAGGTCAACCTAAAGCTGCCTCCTTACATATTTTAAGATTAGCGTAGAGGTTTCTCGTACATAGCGAACTGTAACCTAACTAGATGTGTAAACAGATTGTCACCTAGGCTTATACCAATTGCAGAGTTTTAGCCAATTGCAGGCAGCCAACTGTTCAAACTGTGTTCAAATAAGGCAGATGCCAAGCTGTGACCCTTCCAGCAGTTTCTGAACCTCTCACTTTTGTCTTCTGTGCATCGTTTTCCTTTTTCTGTCCTTAAATATTATGCAGTCATGTGGCAGCTACAGAGTCACTCTGAACCTATTCTGGCTTGGGGGCTGCCTGATTTGCTAATCATTTTTTGCTCAGTTAAACTCTGTTAAATTTAATTTATCTGAAGTTTTTCTTTTAACAATCCAAACTCCATTTAATAGTCCATTGTATTGTTTATTCCATGAAATTGCAAACACCATGAGCAGAAATCAGTCATGTTTCATTTATTGCCAACTAACATTCATTGAGCATATAGTAAGCATTAGTAAAACATGAAATAATTGTTTTCAGAGAGCTTGGTCTGCCAGAGAATCAGATAAGTTAACAGAAGGAGTGGGATACTATTTCCATGTGTTTACTGCTCTGAGTTCCTACTATTTTTTCTTTTTTTGTCCTGTGGCACATTCCCTGTTTAAACTAGACCTTGAGGCATTCTTTGCCTCAGGGGAGAGCTGTTACAGCAGAACACAGAGAGATGTAAGAGTCACGTCTTGCCTTTTGAGTTTCAAAATATGAACTCAATGTGCAAACAACAGTTTGATAGAAAAGTCTTTTGGATTCTAAGAGCTTAGGAATTTGGGATTCCAAAAGTCTTTGCCTCGAACAGACTCAGGGTCTAGGGAATATAAGATCAATCAGAATCAGGTTTTTTTTTCTTGTTCCATAAAAGATTTTCTGGACTGATGGAGGAGAGGTCGAGGGAGGCAATAGAAGTAAGCACTGGTGCTGTCCTTTAGAAAGGGTCCCATGGCTCTCGGGGATAAGACCTAGGGAGGATGTGTTCTAGGGAGGGAATGGATAACATATCCAGGTAGGTTTGGGGACAACCCGGGACAGAAGTATCTGCACATAACTTTCTGGGTAGAGCCTGGGAAGATGACAAGACATGTTGAGTTGTCCTTTGTTTTTCCTGGCACATGGGCCAATGGTGATAGGTATGTGGATTATGCATGTATGTAAGTTGCTTAGAATAGCTCCCTATACTCAATTACTCCTGTAATTCATGTTAGTTCCTATTTCTATTATATTACAGTTATGATCCATTCATTGTTATATTTACTATTCTTATTGTTGATCCTCGGAAGCAGCTGTAGTGTTATGTTGGGGAATCGTCTTGTCCCCTGTCCTGGCCTGAGCCCCTCCTTGGAGCTGCCCTCAGAGTCAGAGATGGCATCCTTCCTCTAGGGAGGGGAGCTGGCCAGATGCAGAAGGCTCTAGGGACCTAAGGTTCTCTTGGTTGCTTGGCGATGAGGGCAGAGAGTGCTTTATAAGGGAGGCACTCTTGTGAGTAATTAGCAAGGTGGCTGGAAGGAAGTAGACTGTTTCAGCAAGAATGATATCACTGGCTCCCACATGGACGCTCCACTAGGGGCTTATGCTGATTATTAGATGGCAGGCTTTGTTTGACCAGAAACCCTACCTGCAGGGAACCAGGTGGAGGCTGGTTGGCCCTGTGGCTGTGTCTCTCCTCTGCAGCTCCCAAAGGTTCTTATGAGACACAGGCCCAAATTTCTGAGGGACTTCGGGGCAGGCAGGTGCTAAATGAGGGTCCTAGACAAACTTCAAGGCATAATTTCCAAAACTTGCGTTGGGAAGTGAGGATGGCAAAAGAGCCAAAGGCATGGGCTTGGCAGTCAGACAGACCTGAGTTTAGCTCCTGACTTTGCCATATATCAGCCATGTGATCTGGATGAGTTGCTTTCTCCTCTGAGTATCAGTTTCTCTGGCTGTAAGCCAGAGATAATTTTATTTTATTTTTGTTTATTTATTTTTAAAACTTTATTTTAAATTGCAACATCAGTACATGCTCATTACCAAGCCAAATGATTAAGAGACGCTTACAATAGTGGACTGTCTCCCTCACTTTTTTTTTTTACTTAATTTCACAATATTAAGGGGGTGCAAATGTTTTTCTCACATGGATACACTGCATAATGTTGGAGCTTTTAGTGTGTCCACCACCCGCTCTCTACCCGCCCTCCCAGGCTGGCAGGGGTGCTGAGGAGGCAGCAGCAGCTGATTTGATCCCTGGGTAGAGGCAGTGCTCTGTTCAGGATTTTAAAATGATGCCTGCCACAGTGCCTGGGGTCCCGAGCCAGTGGTCACCGTTGTGCCCTCCCTCTGGAGCAGTGCTGCTGCATGGTCTCTAGGTAGCTCCCTGTGTTAGTCCTGCAGCCTTCTGCGGGGGAGGGTCCCTCCCGCAAGTCAGATAGCAATGACTGAGCCCTGGGATCCTCTCCCCTGTGCCTTCCCCGCATGTGCTCATCTCCCCTGTGTACCTCCAAACCACATAGCGGGTCTTCCCTCTCCTTCACTTAGGTGCCTTCTGTTACCTGTCTTTTGATTCACAGTGCTGTCTCTTGGGTGATCTGAGGGTGGACATCCACCTTCCATCCTCTCTGTGAGAGTGGTGTGTGCAGGCTGCTTCTAGTCTATCATCTTGGCACCCATGTCTGCCAGAGATCATTTAAACGTCCTGCCTTTTGGAATTTTTGTGAAAATAGTGCTAGGCACAAAGTACGTGCAAATTAAACTGTGCTTAAAATGGTAAAGTCATTTAACAAACACTATGTGATGCTGTGTACCAGCAGGTACTGTAAGCACTTTGCAGATGTTAACCTCATTTAATCTTTTAAGTAACCTTGTGAAGTCGGTCATTTTATTGTCTTTGTCTTCTGGAGGTAGAAACTGAGGCACAAAGAAATGAAATAGCTGGTTCAAGATCCCGTAGCCGGCCGCTGGGTTCAAACCCAGGCAGTCTGGCCCCCTCTCCGCCTCCGCAGCCTCAAGCTCATAAAGATGTTCCAGAAAGGACACAGAGCCGTGAAATGTGAATTGTAATGCAGAGCCCCTCGCCCCACCCCCAGCCAATAGGTTGCTAGTGTCTGCTATGGCGAGGTCTTATGTTCCATTAGGGACAGAATTAATCCATATTTCTAGTGACCAAATCGATGGTCTTCTGCAGATCAAGCTACCTCTGTCCCTGATTCCCCTTCAATAAGCTATTTTTCTTGAGTGGTCCAGAAAATGAGAGCACCATGGGCACGGTTTGTGCATTTCACTTTGTTTTTAAGCTCATCTGCTTGTGGGTTGGATGGATGGAGACTCAAAGGTCCCTCCTCCACAGTTAGATCTCCTCTGGGTCCAGAACAGCGAGGAACTCCGAATCTGTGGGACAAAGCCCACTTTGCTTTCCGTGACCCAGTGTGTGCCTTGCTTTTGAGCTAAGTGCACACCTCTGTGGCCGCACACCTCCCTGTGCACACATTGTCCTTGTCACGGCACTTAGCAGAGCAGTTTGAACTATGAAATGAGGCCGAGGTGGAGAATTTCTTGCAAGAAATGCTGTCACAGTGAGAAAAGAGCCACACTTCCTAGGGCTCCCTCTGTGTCCTCCTGCCTTGCTGGAATGGCCCAGGAAAGGCTGGTCCCCAAAGGCACTCTGGTAGGGAAATAGTATTTCACGTTCATGGAAAAGAGAAGGAAGGGTGCCAGGGAAATCTTGGGGAGGCAGGTGAGTGTGAGAAGGGCCTCAGGGCCTCAGAGCCTCAGGGACAAGGTGGGACAGAGATATTTAAGAAAAAGAGATTAAAAAATGTAAAATCCCCTGAATCCCATTTGATATTCTTTGAGATATAAATAGAGATATAAATAGAGATTAGAATTACACTTTAATTACTTTTAGTTGCTGCACTTGTTTCTTCGAATTCACCATTTAATCAAGACAGGGCTCCATGGGGGTCTGAGGATTTATTTTGGTTCCATGTTTGTCTTTTCCACTACATTTGAAATGCTTGAGGGCAGTGACTGTGTGTCTTTTCTACTTCTTCAGTGCATGGCCTGGGGCCCAGCACAGAACGGTGCCCTTGTATGGGGCTGAGCTAGGACTACCCACTTGTCTTGGTTTGTCTGTCACTCTCCTGGATTTAGCACTGAAAGCCTCATATTCCTAGAAGCCCTGAGTCCCAGGCAAACTGGAATAGTTGACACTCTAGGCTGAGTCAACAAATCCTGACTTGCTTTCTTGCCTTTAGCAACCAAGAGCTTTCAGGAAACTAAGTGGATGGTTCGGTAGAAATCCAGCCCCACCTCTGGTCGATCCCTCCAGCAGGGAGTCTTTTGGAGGTGCTGTCAGTGGGAACGCTGTCATGCTCTTGCATGGGTCATTCTCGTTGAGAGGGACATGTGCAGTGATACCCCATTCCAGCTGCCAGGCCCAGCCTAGTGGTCTCTTTGAAAGCCCTTGCTATGTTTCAGACAGACCCCAGCAGCTAGTGGGTGCTCATCACTGGTTCCTCAGCTATGCTAGAGGCCCCCAAGGATGGTCCTTCCACTCTGGAAATAACTGGCTACACCTCAGTGCAGTATAAAACAGGGTGTTAAGGGAAAAAGAAAGAAAACTTTGTTAATCTAAGATATAAGATTTTATTGAATGTCTACAAGTCCCAGAACCTCACAGAATTTAAATTCCAATTTGGTGGAGTATGTCCTTATCTAGGGTCTTGGGGAGGATCCCAAATGGCCCTAATCCAAAGAACATGGCCCTTGTGTTAAGGAATTAACTATTTACCAGGGGACAGAGAACCAGGACATAAGTAAACATACAAGATAGGGTGTGATAAATGCTACAGGAGAGGTTCAGATTAATGCTGACACAGGGTCAGAGAAGGATGGGCACAGACTTCATGGGAAATGGCCACTGAGCTAATCTTGAAGGATGAGTAAGAATGGCCCAAGTGCAGTTTGGAATATTGGAGTTTATTCTAGGTAAAGGAGTACAGGTATAAAGTCATAGAGGCAAGAGATGGCAGGAGATCAGTTCAGTGGGAGCATGATATTCATGAACTGAAAAGAGGCTCAGAAAGAAGGTGGGACCAGGTGGAGGAAGGTCTCATCTGCCAAGTAGGCCAAGGTGTTTGGCAGGTAACAGGGAACCACTGAAGATGCTGGGGAAGGACAGAGCTGATGTGATGAGGACATAGGTGACCATTTGAAACCATTAGAGGTCAGCAGCAGGAAGGAAAGAGTTAAGAGTTACATGGGAGGAGAGGCTGGTGGGGCATTTGGCCTCCCAGACTGACTCCATCATAAAAGTCCAAAGTGCTCTGTTGGATTGGCCTCCCCACCACTCTCCTCTTGAGGCTGGTGTTTTCTCTGTGAAAAGCCTGATGATGGCATCCCTTTGCCCTCAGGAAACAGTCCAGATTCCTTAGCTAACACCTTTTACACCTCACTTCTGCCCACTTCTGCACCTCATCTCTGGCTATTTCTCCTTTCAGCCTCTATGCTCTTAACATTGTTGATATTTTCTTAATTTTAATTTTTATTTTCTCCAACCCACTCTACTACTTTTACCTCTCGGCCTTGGAATATGCTGTTTCCTCACTGGACATTTCTTTTTCTTTCTCTTTACCTGCTGAACTACTCCTCAGTGTGGGTGAGTTCCTCCAGGCATCTTTCCCTGATTGCCTCTTCCACTAAGATCAGAACTCCCTCCATGTACTCCACCAGAATCCTGGGTTTGTCTTGTCACAACCTGTTTGTGTGTTCTCTTCTCTGTACTGCAAGATCCCTGAGCACACGGACTATGTCTGAGATGCTCTCCTCTGACTCAGTTCATCCCAGTGGGTGAGATAGGGAGCCCTCAATGAGTGACAGGATGACTTTGGAGCATGTCAATCTCTCAGAAGTCTGTTGAGCCACCTGGAAATGAGTTTGCCAAAGATGATTATGATTTGAATGGAAGACCTGGCTGTGCACACCCTGCAAATGGATGACAGAGATGTGAAAAGGGAGCAGCCAATTTATCAGAGGGAGCTTAGAATCTAAAATCAGATTACTAGCAGGTACAAGATTAAAAGCTTCTTTGATGTCTGTCTTTGGCTGGTCCACTGTTATTCTTTCATTTGCTGGTGATGGAAGCAGCAAGCATAACTTACAGGGCCTCTGCTTATTATATAAACATCCTATTTTTATATGTTTCCTTCCCTAGGCACAAGCTAGAAATGGGCCAGGCAATTAACAGCTGACCAGATAAGTCCTAGAGAAAAGAAAACAGTCACATAGAAGATCTTGGCTTAGAGAAGAACATGTAGAAAGAGCCAGAATCTATGGGTCTTAGACCTGACTCTGTACCGTCTCATGACTTCGAGTAGTCTCATCTCCGTGCCAATAATATTCATTGCATGTGCCCGTCATCTCACATGTTTTATCTCATTCATTATTTGAAAAGAAAACGTCTTGACAAATAACATCTCCCTACTTCTTAGGTGATAAACTCTTGGTTAAGCGACTCCCTGACTCCTCAACCAAGATTTGAACCCATTGTCTCACAAATAGTATGAAAAAATGAGGGTTCAAACCCAAGCCCATTTGACTTGACAATCAAGCTCTTTGAGACAGAGTCTCACTTTGTTGCCCAGGCTAGAGTGAGTGCCGTGGCGTCTGCCTGGTTCACAGCAACCTCAAACTCCTGGGCTCAAGCAATCCTGTTGCCTGAGCCTCCCGAGTAGCTGGGACTACAGGCATGTGCCACCATGCCCAGCTAATTTTTTCTATATAAGTTGGCCAATTAATTTCTTTCTATTTATAGTAGAGATGGGGTCTCGCTCTTGCTCAGGCTGGTTTCGAACTCCTGACCTTGAGCAATCCGCCCGCCTCAGCCACCCAGAGAGTTAGGATTACAGGTGCCAGCCACTGCACCTGGCCAACAATCAAGCTGTTAACTACTACATGATATTTCTCTTGGTTTCTTTATTGGGTAAATGAGGTTTCTTCTAGTTCTGTCATTCTTTGATGCATGAGGGCAAACAGATCATCCAAATTTTTAGTCATACTTACAGATGGAAAGCCTGTCAGAAAAGAAAATACTATACATAAGCGTTGAGTTGGATATTTAATGGAAAAACATCTTGAGATAACACCTTTATTTCTTATTCTAAACACATTAAACATTTAATCTTTGCACATATCATTACTCTGCATGATGAAGAAAGGAATCAGCTATGTTGTTTAGAGAAGTTTTAATGAAGTCACTGTAACAGGCACCTTGCAAATGAAAAGGCAAAATATGGGGAAATGGAATAAAATTCTTCAAAGATGATGAAAGACAACACCCACACCCACAACCCCTGAAAAGTACTGATGTTCTGGATGGAAAACTTCTCCTGCCGTGTTCATCAGGGATTCCCAAGGCTGCATCATTGCCAAGCAAGCTGGGAACACTCAGGTTTTTGATGGCATCCAGAAAACCTAAAAGGATTACTCTAACTCTCAAACCCCAGTAGAGTGTGATGATTAAAGCACAGATTTGAAAGTCTGATAGAGAGGGGTTGGTATCTTGAATTCTGTGTGTTGATACCCTTCTAGGCCAAGGGTAATTAACATTTCTAAGCCATAGACCTTTCAGCATCTGGTAAAGCCCGTGAACTCCATTTCAGAGTAATGCTTTTAAAAGACTAAAATAATATACATAAGATTTCTTAAGAAACCAATGATATCGGCTATGATAATATATAAAATGATAAGTTTGTGATGTAGTAATACATCTGTTTCTTTATGGATGCCTACCTGTGGCTTCTTTTGCTAAAATTGTCACAGTACTGTTTATTCTTCTGTGGATAGTTACCTAAACTCATACTTGAAATATATGCTAAATTTCAGCAGGAGACTAGTAAAAGTGTTAATATCATTATTTTCCTCATTCAAGTTTCTGAGTTTCCTGAATTCCATCTATCAGCCCCCTTGGTCCTCTGTAAACTCATTTTCTAGATTCT
>VSMD01002869.1:0-10811 GCA_008750895.1 Mirza zaza | reverse complement strand
TGTGTCTATTTTGTTCATACTATGTGCTAAATGCCTGGCACAGCACTTGGAGCAGAGCAGGACTCAAGATGTATTTGCTGTGTAACAAAAGGAAGGAATATAAACCCGGTCTGAGGTGTTTATACTTAATTCAGTAGGCAAAGATTAGTCTCTGAATAGCATTTTCAGATTCCTGATGTTGAGTTTGGTCTTAGCACAAAATGCAAGTTGCTCCTGCATAGACTCGCTGGCCTCAGGCACACCTCTTCCCGACTTTGTCAGGTGTCCTTCGATCTATGCACAAAAGCAGGGAAACAGCAGGAAGCCATCTGACTGATCCTCCTGTAATCCTTTGCCTCTAGAATTTCGTGAGATACTAATACTTGTGCCATTACAAAACATTTCTGTCATCACAATCCCAGGTTAAATAGATATCTCCATAGCAGGGATTCTCAGAGCAGTTACTATGGTAAAAGGAACTGTAAATATTAAGAGGGGGCTATTAATATGTAGCATTGGCCAGAACTATCTGACTGTGGACTTCTTTTTAATTGTGCAACAACTGTTAACATCCTGAGGCATGGTGACATTCTGAAGAACAATTTGGCAAATATTGCCCCAGAGTTTTGCAACGATTCTAAGAAGGAAAAAAATCATTATAAATTCCTTTTTAGTTGACATCAGGAGAAACGCCCCATGATGTAGACAAATTACAGGGTGGAGTCAAACGGTGTGGTGAGCTGTAATTATTATTCTGAAGTATTTGATCCCTCCGTGCATGCAGAAGGATGATCAACTCCTACCCATGGCTCTGTGCCTTGCAGGGCCTTCTGTGGGAGGCCCTGTGACTGAGCAGAAGCTTTAAGAAACATCTTGAATTTCTGCCAGCAGCTCTCTCGTCTTTTCTCTTCTGCCATAAGAACAGTGTGCCACAAATAGTGACTTATTTCCAGCCCGGGCTCTGGAATGGGAAGACGCAGGGGGCAGAGCTGAGCCTCCAACTTGTAGCCACCAACCTGTAGTAAAAGCAGGAGCAATCGCAAATGTCCATTGCCGTCAGCCACGGAGGTCCTGGCGCTGTGTGTTCCCACAGCAGAGTTGACTTAATAGAGGAAAATATGAAGGGTTGCTATGAATATGACAGCCCGTTTTCTTCCACAGCCCTCAGAAGAGACAACGGCAGAGAAGCAGAAAGCGGAATTAGAATGGCTCAGTTTACAGCCGACTTTTTTTTCTTTTTTAATACTTCACAGGAGAAAAATTTTTGACTCTTGCTTCGATTAAAAACAACTCCATGAACAAAAACAGCTCAATCTAGCCCGGATAAAGATTTATAGATCCAGTGTAGGCTGTAAGGTGCTGGCATTTCCGAGAAGAAATCTCAATATTTCACAACAAATGAAATCAAAGAACACACCAGAGTGAAAGTTCACAGCCAGCCCCACAGGCGCAGTTGGCTTCGCAGTGGAGCACATTTCTCTCTTCACTCTCGCTCCGGGCTGCCTCACGGTCCCCATTAGCAGGGTGGGGAGGAGGTCAGTGCCCCAGCAGTGCCAAGTCCTGGGAATTCTCAGAGCTTTGGGATGGTTGTTTAGGAAGAACAAAGAGTTCAATGGAGTGATCGTTGTTCAAGAAAACAATGCTCTCCTTTCCTTCTCCCCTTCCTCTTTGCTTTTCTTGATTCTTAATCTTCTCAGCCCACACCACTACCATTTCAGCCGGTCTGTCTCCTGGTGTGTACAAGAGCAGCACTTTGGAAATACCTAAGCTTCATTTCACAGGGAATGAGGTACATCCTGTGGCTATGGAGCCCCTATGAAAGCTCTGATACACATTGACCTCCACAGAAAAAGAAACTGCCTGGTCTAGGGTCCAGTATTTTCCCATCACATTTCAGTCTATTTTCAGTCATTTATATTAACTTGCAAACACTGCAGGCATGATGGACAAAGCTGTGTGTGTGTGTGTGTGTGTGTGTGTGTGCTGTTGAGGATGCTCCTCTTCCTCCCTGGCTCATTCTGAGAAAGCTGCAAGCACACCCTCCTCAGGGAGCCGGTGCTCTCTGAATGAGCACGTGTCCCCTCCTCTGAGAAGCCTTTCCCAGCTCTAGCCCATCGCTGCCGTCTCTCCGTCCGCACGACTGTTTGCTCCTTTCTCTGTTATACTAGCAGTCTCTATTTTCATGTCTGTTTCTCCCACGAGAAAGAGCACCTTGAGGACAGGAATCGAGCTTTGGTTGCTTTTGTAACTCAGCACGTGGCGCAGCACCAGGAATATTGTACATGCTCAGTACATATTTGAGGGATGAGGCTATGCGTCTCCATAATTATAGACTTGTGCATTTTAATAATATAGCTACTGGAAATAGCCGCACAAAATAACAAACACCCAAAGGGCCCATCATAAGCCTAGCCAGGAGTCACTGAGAAAATAATAATCATATTGAGCCCCCTGATTTCCTCATAACTGACTAGACTCTCTGGGCAGGTTTTACTCACCTGCTCAGGGTCCCTCTGTGGGAGCTGGCTCAGACCTATGGAGGACCCTCTGACCCTGCTCAGTTATTCTGTGAGCCCAAGAATGGGCTCTTGAGTATTCCAGACAGAATGGGTAAAAACCAGAGACCTCTGAGATGTCTTGGACTCTAGCTCAGTGTGATGCTGGGGTCTCCAAGGTCACTCAAAATGAGAATATGGCAAGGTTTGGGACCCTACTGTAGCCCAGAGTCAATAAATTCCCCAAATTTCCCAGAATTACCAAATTTCCCAGAATTTGGGAAATTTATTCATTCATTTATTCATACAGATATATTTATGCAATTTGTCAGGTTCAATGATAAACAAAAGCAGAGATGGTCCTTGATTTTGCAGAGCTTACAAGCTAGTGAGAAAATAGGCATAATCGAATGAATGAACTATTACAAACTGATATATGAAAGCATTAAAAAAAAACCCAAACTTGAACTGGTCAGGATATCCCAAGATGCTCTTGAGGAATTAATGTGTAAACTTTGATCTAAAAGATGAGTAGGAGTTAAACAGGTATTGAGGAGGTGGGAGGGGTGTTCCATGGGGAAGGAATAATATGTGCAAAAGCCCTGGGGTCAGAGGCACCTGGTATATTTAAATAGCTGGGAAAAGACGTGTTTGACGGGAACGCGGAAAATGAGGGGTATGGCAGAGGAGCTGAGAAGGGCAGCCAGACTGTGCAGGATCTTAGACGCCCTTTCAGGATTTTGGTCTTTTGCCTATAAGCAATGGAAAGTTGCTGAAGAATTTTTAATCAGGGACATGAAATAATCGTATTTGTATTTTGAAAACAACACTCTGTCTGCTTTGTAGAGGACATGTTGGAAGGTTCTAGAAGCCGGATAGCTTATTTAAAAAGATATACAGATAATTCAAAGAAGAAAATAGTAGTTTAAACCAGGGTGGTGGTAGTGGATGATGGAGAACGTGGATGGGCCTGAGATGATGGTATTATTCACCGAGATAGGGAACCTTAGAAAATGACCCTACTTGCAAGGAAGATCTTGATTTCAGTCTTAGGGCTGAGTTAAAGTACCTTCGAGACAGCTAAGTAGAAATGTTGCTTAGGCAGACACACAGATATTAATTCACGTATTCAACACATATTTATTGACTACCTGCTGCATGTTAGTCACTCTATTAAGAACTGTATGTTACAGGAAAATATATTGAAGTTGGATTCTTCTCTCAGGAGCTTAGAATTTATTAGACAGTCATGAGGAATGGTTGGACCTGATAGCTGTCTTCAAATATTTGAATACACGAAGGTAAACTTAGTCAGCGTTGCTCCGGAAGGCATAACAAGGACAAAAGTAGGAAGTTATGGGGAGGCAGATTTTGATTTGGTATAGGAAATGATTTTTTGAAATAAGAACTGTCATTGAAAATATTTGAATTGAGTCTGGATGATAATTTATTCAATCAATATTTAATGAACATGTAAATTGAATGGAGAGATTCCTGCTTGACCTTTAAGATCCTTTTTGGCTTTCGAATTCAATGATTCTAATTTTCTGTTTAAAATCTTAATTGTTCATAATGAAGGTCACGACTCGAATTTCCTTGAATCCATTTCCTAATTTGGTCTCTACCTATACAATCCCTGGGAACTTTCAAGGTGGCGTAATGAGTCCCTTCGTGAGGCCGTGACACTTTCAGAATGTACAATGTGTTGCATGATAGAATAACATTCTGTTAGAAGGCTGTCTGTGGCCTGTTCTGGTGCAGACGAAGAGGCATGCTTACATGGTTTTAGATCCCCTTCTTTCGTCTTGCCTCCCACTCATAGCCACGGTTCCACAATGTTGGATGATCTGTTTCAAGTGCAGCCCGCTGATGGCACTGTCCTGGACAGAGGATTCCTCCTCATTGCTGCCTTTGGCCATCAGGTAGGGATCTTCCGTTGCTAGCTGTACAGCATGCCTAAGGTCTCCCCTCTTGGAGCCCGGTGGGAGTGGCAGTCCCATTCCCATCCCTGATAGCTGAATTCAGATTTTTTTAGAGGGTTGACAGATACTCTTTAGGAGTTCTCTTCACTGCTCTGAACTCTTTCAAGTGAGCCCTTCTCATGATGGGTAAAAATCATAGAAAGCAGAACAATGGAGGCAAAAAGAACATGAATTTAAGCCAACTCTCAATTGCCTTTACGAGCGGAGTGGGGAAGAACATGAACAATACAAAAGTAATAGCTGGTGTTCATGTCACTCATTCGGCTTTGGGATTTCTACAGAAACACTTTGTCTGTGTCCATACTATGCTGGGGCCGTCAGTGGCCCTGTCTCCCGTAAGTCTGAGGCTTCAGGTATTGTATAAAAGGCTTCCTCAATTACCTAATAGTAAGCTCAGGAATTGCTTGCATTTCTCCAGGTTTTTAACTTTAATTCTTGTCTGTTTTTTTCCTCATTGTTTCAGCCCTCTTCCTTGGCTCCAGGGTTTGATTTTCATGCTCAGCCATGCCCATCTCAGGTTCTGAGTTGCCCCATCCCAACATGGGCCAGGACTTCATGTCCTCATCCACCCTGCAGGAGGAATGGTCCACTAGACACACACATTCTCGTGTCTCCTGTCCTTTTTCTTCCCAGTCAGACTTAATCAGACACTAATGACTCATGCTGTTTTTTCTAGCTTGACCTTGAGTTGAAGGTATGTGGTACAAGGTCCTGGGTTTCATCAGATAATCCATGATGGTGCAGTAAAAAGTATATTGACTCAATAAATATTAATTCATTTCCTAATTTGCTTATGGATGAATGAGAATGGTCATACCTAGAATTTATGTAATATCTTCTTCCAAGAAGCATACAAGGACACAATATTACCCCAATAAGAATATTTATTATATTAGTAACACAAATAATCTAAACCTGATTTGGAGATGACTGATTGCTCATCAGCGAGTCCCACAACCTGCTGCACATTAGAGTCCTTCAAGAGATTTTTTACAAATATAGATTCTTTGGTGGCATTTGAGAAAAATGAACTTATATTTTTACACCTCCATTATTGAACTTACATTTTCAATAATGATGGATTTCCTAGACCAATGGTTCTCAAATCCTAACATACATATAACTCGCCTGGGGACTCTCGTTAAAATGCAGATTCTGATTCGGTAGATCTAGGGTGATGCATGAGATTCTGCATTCTGAAAAACTTCCAGGTGATGCTGATGCTGTTGGTATAGACCACACTTGGTATAGCAAGGCCTTAGACCAGTGGTTTTCAATCCCAAGGGGAGGAAAGGGCAGGAGAAGGGGAAAGAGTCTGGATTATTAATAACTAGGAAGCCAGAGCTCCAAGCCCATACCAGTTCAATAAAAATCTCTGAAGATATATCCCAGACTTTAGTATTTTTAAAGAATTTCCCCCAGGAAATTCAAATATGCATATAGAATTGAGAACTATTGTTCTAGAGATGCTTTGAATGCATCTAACATCCATTTCTCTGTAGTCAGGGCAGGAGAATTTGGGCACATCTTCTTTGTGTTAAAAAAACAACGGTTCCTCTTCTGTTTACAGTAGCATGTCTCAAAGCATGTCCTTGGACCATCTGCATCAGAATCACTTAGGGTACTTGTTATAAATTCATATTCCTGGGTCTGCCCCCAGATAGATTGAGTTAGAATCTTTTAGCCTAAACTCAAAAATCTGTTTGGGAAACAATCTCTCCAGGTGCTTTGCATGCACAATAAAGTTTGAGAAGCACTGGCTTATAAGATAAAATCAGATCTCTTTAGCCTTTTAGTCAGAGGTCTCTAAACAAATTGGCCACAACCAGAGTTTCTGAGCCCTGTCTTAACCTGCTCCACTGCATTATGTCCTGTGGTAAACAGCCTCTAGGTGGCCCCCGTGCTCCCCACCTCTGGGTATTCAAGCTCTCATGTCATCCCCTCCTCTTGAGTGTGGCTGCATTTACTGACTTTCTTCTACCAGATAGAATATGGTGGAAATGATGGGCTGTCACTTTCAAGATTAGGCTGCACAAAGACTATGGCTTCCAGCTCAGAGGCCCTCTCTTCCTCAGAATTCTCATTTTATGCCCAATTCTGAGGGACCCTAGGGGAGATGCCCCATGAGGACTCAACGCCTGTCAATATCCACATGGGTGAGCTTGAGGTGGGTCCTCTTCCAGTCAAGCCTTGAGGTGACTGCAGCCCCAGCCAACACCTTGACTGCAGCCTGATGAGCGTCCTTGAGTCAGAAGATCTAGTTCAACCACATCTGGATTGTTGAGCCACAGAAACGATGAGATAATAAATGTTGTTTTGAGGTGATTTGTCATGCAAGAATAGATACCTAGTACACCCACCTGCGATAGCCTCCCTCCTCCTTCCCACTTCTCCAAGTCCCATGTCTTTCAAGCCTCAGCTGTTCTATGAAATTTTCCCCACAGTGATTGATCCTTTCATGAACTCCTAGAGCACTGCACGTGAATCAGCAACACCTGCCCTTGTATAGTATGTGCTGCCTTGTGTCGTTGTATTCTTTTGTTGTCTTTAATTGTAATTTCTAATGCTCTGCCTTTTAAAAATAAATTGTAAACTCATTAATGGGAATAGAACTGAGAATAGAATGTGCCTTAGAATTCTTTTTGTTCCCATGACCTATCCTATTACCATGAATTCAATAAGTGACCTATAAAATCATATGATGAAGATGATAGTGTATTGAAAGAAATATTGACTAGAAGGCACTGGGAGAGTTGACTGTTAGTGGTAGTTTTCACACTCATGTCTACTCTGTGTCCTAATGCCTGAGTTTTAACCTTATGTGGAGAGAAGGCTCCAGGCAGATACTAAAGCAGAACAAAGCACTGGCTACGAGATCCAGCAGCAAGACGGCCCTTGCTTGATGACTATTAATGCTTGATCGTTAAGCCCTCTGTCTAGAATCTGCTCTGTGGGTTCCTCCGGGCCTTGGCTCCCTATAGTCCCAGACCTCCTTGGCTCACCCATTTCAACTTGGGACTTAGGAATCTGTTTTTTAATTTTTATTTAGTTGATTGATGATCAACTCATAACTCCCCCATTGCCACAAGTATTTGTCTCGAAGATCTCTCTTAGCAGCCAGCAGGAAGGAAGCCTGCACTTTACCTGTTTCTACCCACCCCCGTGGGTCCCCAGGACTCCTCTTCAGTTAAGGGAAGATATAAAACATTCAATACCTGAAATCGTTATGGAAACATTTCAGAAAATGACTCTATTCATCCTTTGCAGAGTAAGAGTTAAAGCTATCTCTAATAGCTTTGGAAATTTTGATTAGGATGGTAATGGAAAACCATCCTTGCTTTATCTAGTCTATGCACACGAGCCCTGTCGCAATAAAGACAGCGATGAGCTACGGCACTCAGGACAGTAAAAGTTCTGTTTATCTCAGCTGCCTCCACAATGAGAGGGCCTATTCATTAGTGAAAGCTATTATTTTCAGCCTTTCTTCAGGAGTCGGTGAGAGACAGGTGCAGGGCCCCATTGGTCTCTCCACATAAACCCTAAAAACTTCTACCCTCTTCAACTGATGAAGAAGCTCCTCTAAACCAACTGCAAAGATAAAGCCTTTTCCCCAACTCAGCTCCTGGCGTCTCTTGCTGGGTATTACTGTGGAGGTTACCAGGTGGCCTCATCTCAGGTGTGGTGCACATTGTAGCCCAACGTGGTCTCTAATGGGATCCGCTGCCTCCGTGTGACCCTAGAGTTTCTGAGGAGATCAGAAGCAGAACAGTAGCACCATGGATATTGGACCCACAGCAGTGCATCCAAGGGTCTTTTGCTGTTGCATTTTGAATGTCAAGTATAAATTGACTTTTTAATGTATCACTTTTCCCTTTGAAATTATTCCTTGAATTGTCATTGGAATTGTTTCTCAGTTTGTGTATTAAAATCAGAGAGTTATCTTTATTCTTCTTATACTAGCTCATTTGATAGTTCAAGTCCCCCTCCTGTTACACTGCAGCGGAAGGTGGCAGGCTCCCCAGCTAGAACAGAGTTTTGGTGTCTGACTCCAAAATTATGCTCAAGGAGACCCCTGAAATGAAAAGCCCAAAGTCGGAGAGACTGTGAAGAAGTCCCACCACCCCGAGTGGATGGAGTATCAGAGCCACGCTCAGCAATGGGTCACCCTTTTAGGCCCCAGCAAATAGCTCCCTAAGAGTAAAAGGCCCCCATGTCTGTCCTTGCCTGCATAGAAGATGGCAGGGTAGAAGGGACAGGTCTGCAGCATGGCTTCACTGGGGCATGACTCTACAGTAGGCTGGCACTCTTCTAGCTGCCCCTACCCAGTTGCTGCCCGCCCATGGGAAGTTTTGTCCATTATAAAGGTGGTTCCAGGTTAGTTGCTTCCTCAGAGGGAGGTCTGACAGGCTGGCAAGGTCACAAGTTAGGATAAACAAGTTAGTTGTTTATTCAACAAACATGGGTAAGTACCTATTGCAGGCCAGATACTATTTGGGAGACATAAAGGTGAAAAAGACACGGCTTCTGCTTTCAAAGAATTCAATTTTCTAGGGAGACAGACATATAATTGCAATTACAAAAGAGTGTTAGGTGCAAATATGGTGGTATGTTACCTACCCATAAAAGAAGTAGATAGAAAATGCTCTGAGTGTGTGGTGAAAGGATCTGCTTCATCTTGGGGACACTCAGAAGAGGGGACCCTGAACTGAGCCCTGAGAGTTCAGCAGGACTTTGTTAGCCTTCATATCCAGAGGGCATTCCCGGGAGAGAGAGCTGTATGGGCAAAGGCACGAGGGCATGAAGGTGCAAACCAGTCTGTGTGCCTCTACACATCTGCGCAGTCCCTAAGCCCTCCTGATTGGTTACCCTCTGAAGTCTCCTTTGGCCACTTCCCCACTCATGCTCAATACTTCAGCCACATAAAAATACTTGCAGGTTTAAAAGTGTGTTACAGTCTTCTTCATGCCCAGTTCTTGCACTGGTTACTCCTTCTTGCTGGAGAAAGCATACCTTCCTTCTCCTCCCCTCTCCACCTTCACCTGAAGGAGGTGTTCCCCTGGGCTCCCTGCCGTGCTGGGTCATGGCACTTATCACCTCTATTATAATTGTCTGATACTATGTTTCCTGCATTGGACTTTAGATTATTCAGAACAGAAACTGTGTCTAATTTATGTTCTCATTCCCAGTGCCCAGCACAGAGCTTGTCAGTATTAGCAGTGCATTGATATTTGCTGGTCCAAGCAGGATTTCTGTCCAGAGCTTTCTGACTCTCAGGTAGCCTAGAGGGCTGGCTGCTCATCTAGTGAAGGCTGGGATTAGGAAAGGATTTGCCAGGAACCCAGGATAAAACCGGGGAAACCATGTCTTCTTCCCATTGTCGTAGGTGTAGGGCACTCTGCCGCAGCAAGGTAGCTCCTATCTGGATAGGACCTGTCTGTCACAGCTTGTGGCTCACTGTCCAGGGGGTACCACTGCCCACGTCATCCACATGTGAAAGGATCACAGGCTGTGCAGGTCTGACAGCCCATGGTTTTGAATCTTGCTTTGCAAAGATTCAAAACTGGTAAGTTTACCAGTAGCAGGCAAGTTACATCTCTGAGTCTTGATTTCCTCATTTGCAAATGGGATAATTGTAGTTACCCTACAGGCATGCTGTGAGATTGAAATGAGAGAACATGTGTGAAGCACTTATTCTTGTGGTGGGCACACATCTGTAAACCCACCATAGCTGCTGGTGTCTTTCTCTCGTCTCTTCTGCTTTGGCATGGTGGGGTTAGTGACCTGGTCATAACGCCCTGTCTGAACCACAGTCACCAGGGGAGACACAGAACTTGGCACAGTAAGTTCCTCTGAGGGAGAAGGGGTCTGCTGCGCTACGTTAGGCTGTCTGTAGACTTGGGGGAAGCAAATGAATAAGCTGAATGGAGCCAAGTCAGAGACATACGGGCTGTAAGGATGGAAGCCACATACAAAGTAGAGCCTCAGTCTTCTTTGTCCATATGGGATGAAGAAAAAATAGGAGGACTTTCAGAAGCAAAAAGATGCCAAGATCAAATCAAATCTTCTGGGCTACTATGTGCCCAGCCCAGTGCCATTCTCTCTGATGGTCTCTGCCACTCTGGGGTCTTTGTATAAAACATTTATCCGTAGGATTGCCTGGACATTGGTGTGAGAGAGTGCCAGAACTTCTGATTTTCTCTCTAATTAGAAATTTTGGGACACATTTTGCCTGTGATTTGAGAATATATTCACTCTTTACCCAACCCCTGTGAGTTCTTTGGGTAAAAGAGAGAGAGAGAGAGAGAGAGAGAGAGAGAGAGAGAGAGAGAGAGAGAGAGAGAGAGAGAGATAGAGA
>VSMD01002861.1:0-79144 GCA_008750895.1 Mirza zaza | reverse complement strand
AAAAGTTTTTATTAATATTTTCAGACATAAAAGAATAGTACACTTTCATATACCTGTCACCTTGATAGAGTTAACAGTTATCAAAATTTTGCCATACTTGCTTAAGCCTTTTCTTCTTTTTGTCTCTTAAGGCATTTCCAAGCAAATCCAAACCTAGTGTCATTTCACCTCTATATTCTTCAGTATGGAGCTATAAAAATATGGTTATTTTCTTATGTAATCACAATGCTATTATCATACATAAAATATATGAACATTTTCCTTGTTATTATCTAATGCCTAGTCTATATTTAGATTTCTTCCTTTGGCTCAAAAATAGGTATAGCAGTTTGTGTGAATCAGAATCTAAACCAGACTGCTACTTCTTAAGCACTTTTCTGCTAGAACTGGTAATTCTGCTCTGCATGCCTACACCCCTCCTCCTTTTTGCCATGTAATTGACTTGTTGAAGAAACAAGATCATTTGTCCAATAGAATGTCTCACTTTCTGGATTTGTCTGTTTACTTCCTTGTACTGTCATTTAAAAATTGTTGTTCTGTCCCTATAAGGGCATTTAGCTCTAAAGACTTGGTTAGATTCAAGTTCAGCTTTTTTCCAGGGATATTTTGCTGCTATATACTTTTTATTACATCAATAGGCACTTAATGTCTGGTTGTTACACTCAGTCAGTCATTTCACTGGGGAATGACAGATTTTTAAAAATTGAGCCATTCCTTTCATTTATTTGCTGAAATCATTCAATAAAGGTGAACTTTTCTTCTTTAATGAGTACGTATATATTGTTATATATATTGCCCTGAAATACAGTTCATATAGGAGTGGTGGGACAAATGCTGCTGCTTTTACTTGCCAAGGAGTTGATGGAGCTGGTATGTTGATACTACAGTTACCTCCAGTGGTGATCACTGGGTTTTGGAAAAGCCTTTCTCTCTCTCTCTCTCTCTCCACCCACCCCTCTTCCTCTTCCTTGTCCTCTCTCCTTTTTTCTCTCTGTCTTTTATTCGTTTTCATGTTTAGATTGACCAGTGAGAACTTCTTCATGTTGCCTATTAGATTTTGATACAACCTCATTTGTGTTTGATAGCTTACTTCTTACTTTCTGGTACAAAAATGTTCCGGGTTTGTCTTGTACATTTCCTGTATATTCTTGCATATTTCCACAGACCTGGAATTAGCCACTCCTCTGAGGAATGGCTAGTGAGGAGTGGTTTTTAGAAATCACAGTCTGGCACTAGAGTTGCCCGTTGCTACTAGGATGTCATTACGTCTATGCCTTTACAAGGGACAGAACTAGGAAGTAAGTAGGTTTGAAAAGAAAAGAAAAAAATTATGACCTTGTACTGATGTTTTCAATTCAGATTTTACATTACTGTTAACCTCTTTAAATTTATCTCTGCATCTTTAACATTGCAAATCTCTAGTCTTATGAGCATTATCATAATTACTTACTTGCTTATTCTACCAGCATATATAAAATAGTCTGAAAGCAATAGCACCACTATTACTGCTACTACTAAGATTATTGAATGAAGTTAAACATTAAGTTTTTTTTTTTTTTCTGCATGGTGATATACATTGAGGTTCATTCACTTCCATTTATTTTTGATTCATAGGCAATGTTCCTAAAATTTATTTATCTGAATATAGAGACCATCTGCCTTACTCCAAAGCCTAAACTATGTAACAAGATATATCCAGAGAAGTTTAGCTTTCAGCCTCTTTTTCCCCTTTACACTCCTTACCCTCTCGGTTACCATTTTGCTTTCTTTTTTATTGTTGCTATCCTTCAAATGTATCTTTTTACAAATAAGGGGAAATGTGCATCACGTATTGCTTATCTGAGTATTAATTAATGCCCTTTTAGGGTATTTTACAGATTTTGGACATTTGACAACAGAAGTATAATCATTTGAACATCTCTCTTGGAAATGAAGAGTCTCTAATGGCTATATTTTCCTCTAATTACTTCATGCAATTTGTTTCCTTTTTCAAATAGGTCATGCCTGCATTAAAAGATAAAATGTTTGCTACTTGATATGTACTTGGGCTATGACAAAATAAAATAACCGTTTTATGAGGTGATGCAAATATTCAAGAGGCAAGCCATGAGCTTGAGGAATAAACCCATTTATAGTTATGATTACATGAATGCTAAAATTTGAGCTATGAGGATCAGGAAGAATAAGGAATAATGATTAATTTGAAGAATCAACATAAAACTGATTTTCATAATTGTCTTTGGGTATTTGTTCCTTTTGATCAAATATGAAATATAGAAATGACTACGTTATAGTTTAGCATCTTAAGTACTAATACTCTAATTTCTCCCAAATTCTGAATATTTATTTATATATCTAAGCCAGATAAATTGAATACTTGGCGTGTTCGTTTTCTATTTCCACATAACAAGTGACCCTAAAACTCAGCGACCTAAAGCAATAAACATCTGTTACTTCCCAGTGTCCTGTGGGTCTGAGATTTGGGTGGTTCTGGCTCAGGTCTCTCGTCGAGCTCTGACTGGGACTGCAGCACCCAGAGGCCTCCCCGAGGCTGGAGAAGCCACTTCGGGCTCACACGTGTGGCTGTGTTAGCAGGAGGCTCCCCGGGCCTCTTCCTGAGGCAGCTGCAGTGTCCTCACGACATAGCAGCCGGCTTCCCCCAGAGCAGGTGATCCAAAAGAGAGCAAGGCGGAAGCCGCAGTATCTTTTATGACCTGGCCTCGGTGGTCACGTGATTATTTTCACTGTGCCCTGCCAGCCATTCAGCCCAGCCCGTTGAGTGTGTGCTAGGACTGCACAGGTGTGGGAAGGGCAGGAGGCTGCCTGCCACACTTGGGCTTAGTGCTTCTGAGGCTTTTATTAATAATAAAAGAAAGCAAAATAGGAAGATTGTGTGTGTTTGTGTCACTGACCTAAGTATGAGGTTTCATAGTAACATTATTGTGAAATCTCGGTGATCTTTCTTTATTTGTTGTGAGGGGTTAGTTTAAAATATAACATGGGAATTTGTTTCTAAAGACGGACTGTATTTCTGAGATTGATTAAAAATTGGAATCTGAAGAAGAAAAATGAATTGTTGCATAAGGAACATATTTTTTGATCAAAGTGTTTTGTTTTTTTTTTCTCTCCCAATCATTGAAGAACTTCCCTGTTCAGAAGTCTCTGTAAAACTCATGGACATGATTATACTAGTTTTTACCTGTGGCATCATTTTGTTACCATTTAAAAATGGCTGTTCACTTTTAGGAGTAAATAAGTAAGCCATTGTGAGGGAACTTTTGAACTTTGTGTGCGGTTTAGTGGCCAGTTATTCAGACTTTGATAATTTGGATTACTGGTTTCATAGTGTTTGCACACAATAGCCGAATAATGAGGATCATTAAACTCGCTGTGCAGACATATCCAAATTGTGTTTGCCTCTAACCTCGGAGGCTCTGCGTGGCTGGAAGGTGAGGACTGGCTCTTTATTCGCTTGTCAAGCTGTGAGTTTGCATTACAGGCCAAGCAGCTCATGACCCATTCTATTTATGTCCCTGTTTTGTCGTGGGGAAACAGGTAAAGGAATCCTGCCGAAAATCCCTCCTTCCGCACGCTTTTATGAATAACACCAGTGTTTATAAGCAGTTAGGGCGCTGTGATCAAATCCTCCAAAAGATGTAATGTTAGCAGCATGCAGCCATTGTGGGCCGCAGCTGTGGGCGGTGTTGGGTTCTCAGGGAGACGTTGCTCATTCAACAGAAAGCTCTGGAGCAGAACTTACTCCGCAGTTAAATAGGAGGGAAAAAGTAATGCTTCAGGGAGAGAAACATGGAGAAGCAAAGCGCTGTCTAGAGGCATGAGACAGTAAAGATTGGCAGTGAACAAGGCCAATAGGAATCCAAAGTGATTTTTATAACCAGGTGACCTTAGGTGACGATAGTGATCTCACTGGGCAGGAGAAATTATATCATTCTGTTATGTATTATTCTGTAATGTTCAAAACTGAAGAAATAATAAAAGGATTGTTTTTAAAACTGTGTATCAGTTACTGCAAAAGTAACTTAGAAGCTAAAATCAAAATAACTTTCAAATTCTAGTGAATTCTCTCTTGAATTTCAAAGGAGTTGGAGGCCGGGCGCGGTGGCTCACGCCTGTAATCCTAGCACTCTGGGAGGCTGAGCCGGGAGGATAGCTCAAGGTCAGGAGTTCGAAACCACCTGAGCAAGAGCGAGACCCCTGTCTCTACTATAAATAGAAAGAAATTAATTGGCCAACTAAAAATATATAGAAAAAATTAGCCAGGCATGGTGGTGTATGCCTATAGTCCCAGCTACTCGGGAGGCTGAAGCAGAAGGATTGCTTGAGCCCAGGAGTCTGAGGTTGCTGTGAGCTAGGCTGACGCCACGGCACTCTAGCCCGGGCAACAGAGTGAGACTCTGTCTCAAAAAAAAAAAAAAAAAAATAGGAGTTGGGAAAAAGCTAGTCACTTTAGTGACCATGTAATGCCAGTCTAATCCCTTGAAAACAAAAAATTAGGATAAAAGTTTATCTCATCAATACTGAGTATCCGGGTTCTTTGATGTTTTTCTGTTTATTAAGGAAATTTGAGTGAGAACTATAAATTTTTTTTTAATTTAAAAGGAATAATTTTATTGAACTGAAAGGGAGGCATTTTGGAAGGATTATTATTATAAGAATTATTCTTATCAAAATGCCATTTCTCTAAATTGAAAAATAAGATGTACAAGCAGATATCTCTGAGATTTTAGGTACTAACCCATATAGTGGGTCAGCTATTTGTTCATATTTAAGCCACTCTCACGGGGACACCATTAGCAGGCCACATAGGCAAGAAAGAAATCTAAGAAAAATAGGAAGAAAATTAAAGAGGATTGGAAAAGAGTCAGGGAAGGCAAATATTATAATAACATTCATGATGTATTTGGTATAGCTTAAAACAATTGAAAACCATTTCCAGAAGACAGAATGAAACCTTCATGATCAGATTATTCTTTGCGCCAGTGTGATAAACGCATCCCTGGTGTGAGAATGACTAGGTAGATGAGGAATGAGGATCCATGTTGGCAAACAGAAATCTCAGGGCTCTTGGAACTCATTACATAGTATGGAAGGAAGGTAGGCGGGAAGGTAAGAATAGAGAAAATTAGCCTATAGTTTAAAATATTTTAAACAGATAAAAATGTTCAAAAGTAAAATAAATTTTTTATAGATGAGTTCTCACTGCAGCAGTGAGCATTATGCTTATAAAAGGTGATGAATATTTATTACGATGCTGTGTTTAAATATTGCATGTAATCTAGAGACAAGTAAGATACAAACCTCACTCTTAAAAAAACGTACTGCCTACTGTGGACAATCAAAACAGCTTTGCATACAGTTGGGATACAAAGCAACTGCAGGCAGTATATTTCTTTGGAAAGATCCGAGACTATGAACCAACCTTGAATAACCCCCTCTTGTCGGTCACTTATATTTTCAGGCTTATTTCTGCCAGTAGTCTCCTAAATCACGATGCTCTTTCCCTGTTTTTCCCCTGCTGCTGTTCTCTCCCTCTTTCTCTTTCCCTCCAAATTAACTTGGTTAGCCCACAACTGAAAATGCCTGTATCATTCCTGGTTTCTGGCCTCAGTTTATAATTCCTTCACTTGCCCTGTTTCTTCTTTCTCTTTCCCTCCCTTTTCGTTGATACCCCATATTTCCCCACGTGTGCCATCCTTCTTCCCACACCACAGAGAACATTACTGTGCTGTTTTCTTGATATAATTTTAATTGGAAGGCCGGGCGCGGTGGCTCACACCTGTAATCCTAGCACTCTGGGAGGCCGAGGTAGGTGGATTGCTCAAGGTCAGGAGTTCAAGACCAGCCTGAGCAAGAGGGAGACCCCCGTCTCTACTAAAAATAGAAAGAAATTATCTGGCCAACTAACATATATATAGGAAAAATAATTAGCCGGGCATGGTGGTGCATGCCTGTAGTCCCAGCTACTCGGGAGGCCGAGGCTGGAGGATCGCTTGAGCCCCAGGAGTTAGAGACCAGCCTGGGCAACTTAGCAAGTAATGCTTATGTTTTCGCTTTTCTGATAATGTTTTAAATATGTGTTTTGAGTCGGATTGTCCTCGTTCTAACTTTTTTCCCTTCTCTCTTTCCTTGGCAGTGTCATCAGCAAAGTGGTCCCCGCCCCCGAGGCTAAGCCTGCGCCCTCCCTGAACCGGCCCAAGACGCCGCCCCCAGCCGCTGTGCCCCTGGGCCCCGGCCCCGTGCACGTGGGCCCCACGCCGGCACCCGTGCCCCTCGCGCCCCCCTGCCCTGCGCTGCTGTCCCTGCCCGGCCCCGCGGCCGCCGGCAGCACCAAGGCCCCGGTTCGGAGCGTGGTGACCGAGACTGTCAGCACTTACGTGGTGCGTACGGCCCCTGCCCCCGGCGAGCGTGGCTTCCGTTTGACAGGTGTCCTGTGTGTGGTTACGGAATTTCAGAGGCAGTTCTTCCCGCCAGCAAAGTATCTTCACTGCACTGTCCGGGTTTGGGCCACAAAGTGTTAATACTGCTGCGCTCATGTGTTCAGTCTTCATAAGTAATGGCAGAGCGCTGTTCTTCCTGATATTGTTTTGGAATATGACTATATGCATATACACAGCAGTATCGGTGCATAAATACAGGTGAATGGTGGTGTTTCAATCCCACATTGAACTTCCTGATCAAGCAATTAAATCATTCACTCAAGAGTATAGGGCGTGGTGGCATGCACCTGTCGTCCCAGCGACAGGGAGGCTGAGGCAGGAGGATGGCTCGAGCCCAGGAGTCGGAGGCTGCAGTGAGCTATGGTCGTGTCTCAGCATGGCAGGGAAAAATTTAAAAAAAAAAAAAATTTTTTTTTTTTAAAGAGTGCAATTTATGTCACGCACACAGATCTCACGACCCGGCTGGTATTTCTAAGTAACAGCGCTAATCTCAATACTTCATTGGCTAAGGTCCAAACTGTACCAGGGCTTGCACGTCAGATGGAGATGAACTTTTAGACCACAGAGCTTCCTGAGCACCCGAGTGCGACTTCACAGTGTAAAACCCACCGTGTGGAATGAGTCCGCCTTGTCCTGGGACTGTTTTTTAGGTATTTTTTCTCCCACTTAGTATCAGGTCTTGTTCAAACCCCGAATTCAATCTAGTAATGCAGTGTTTATGCAGATGTGGTTTTTGGACGCTGTAGAGTAACACAAGCACGTGACACAATGTTTAAGGCCCGTGGAGGCAATGACATAGCTGTGACTGCCCAGTGTGCAGCCTGGGGTAGCGCCGGTGCCCGTGACTAGATACTGATGTGGTCGGTAGAATGAAACATATATAAACATACATATATCTCCGATACACCCGTTACACACAAAGCCTTTGTGTGTGTGTGTGTGTGTGTGTGTGTGTGTGTGTGTGTGTGTGTATCTACTCAGCATTAACACTTAACAGCATATAGGAAGAGAGTAGACCTTGCAAAAGTAAACCTAATGAAATGGTATATGCTATCTTATTGCAAAAACTTTTGAAAATTACCTTTTACTTACTGCTGGTTTTGAATGCCCGTCAGAAAATTATTTCTTCTAGGTTGATTTTGCTAATGTGCGGTTTGAGGAAGTGGCATAGCGCTTCCTATGTAGCAGTAGAACTGCTAAGTTAAGTAGACTCTAGAGCATACGGAACTTGCAACAAAATGTTTCAATGTATAGCTCTTTGGCCTCCTGAGCGCCTTATTTCATTTGCCCTTTAGTTGACTGTACTTAACTTAAAATGTCATAAAGGGAATGGAAAGTTACTTAGTAACAACTCTTTTATATCCTTGATCTTATCAGCTAGTTCAGGAGGAGGGTTGGCTAATCAGTAATAAGGAGATGCGTGCACATTTGGCTGTATGTATTAATTCCAGGCCTATGAGTGAGTGTGATTGAAGAAAGTATATACAGTTGAGCTCTGTAGCTTTCAAAAATAACAATTGTTACTGCCATAAAGACCCTAATCATTAAGAATTGATGTGGTTGTAGGATTTTCTAGATGAAGCAAGTTACAGGTCATATCGTTCACAGAGATTATAATAAAATGCTTTGTTTTTTTACGACTTACAAAAAAGAGTTTGGAATATGCATTAGAAGTGTCTTATCGTTGAGTACTTGGCAGTTTTCTTTTTCACACGATTCCAGAACAGTGACGCCCATGACGTAGCTTTAATGAAAGTGCTCGTCTGCTATATGTTTACAGTTACATTTGTCTGTTTAGTAGATGTACGGTGTAAAGTAATAATTCTTACCTGGCCTCTTTCTGCTTCTTTCTCCCCCATTCGGTCTCCGGCTTCGCCCCTCCCCCTGGGAAAACATCAGATCCGGGACGAGTGGGGCAATCAGATCTGGATCTGCCCCGGGTGTAACAAGCCGGACGACGGGAGCCCGATGATCGGCTGTGACGACTGCGATGACTGGTACCACTGGTGAGTGCCCGGAGCGCCCTGCCGCCCACGGAGCGGCCGCCACTCAGCCAGGACAGTGCGGGTCACTCCTGAAAGGAGGAATGCCCCAGGACAGACTAGTGCCTTCGCCGGTTCGGCCAAGAACAGCGTCCAGAGCAAAACCCCAGAGCCTGCGGACTGTAATTCATTACACAAACCGAGAGTCTTTGGAAATTCTGGATAATTTGCTTAGCTTCTCATTTGAAAAGAAAAAAGAAAAGAAAAGGCAGTTCAGAGGTTTCCCTCTCCTTCCTTTCTGGTCATGTTCTGTAAGAGGTGCAGGACTTGACAGAGCCTTTAAAGAGCTAACCGCTCTGTGAGCGCGGTACAAAGACAGCCCGTCTGTCTGTTAAACCTCTTCAGCAGTTCCCCAAAACCGGAGCAGCTCAACCAAAATGTACACAGATCATCTCATCGTATCTTTGAAATGCCAGATACAGAGAGATAGCAGTCCGTTCAGTTACGATGTGTGACCTCCATAAGGCAAACACAAAGCTGTTGCTCAGAGCGACAGTGGTCCTGGCTGACAGGACCGTGGGCTAATTAATGTTATTAATCAGTTAACGGAAGAGGCATCATGCAGTGTAGTAACCCTCATGCCAGCCACAGAGACTAGGGCCGTTTGACTTTGATTTCTGGTCAGTCTGTCAGAGACTTTAAAAACTATTTAAACACACCGACAGGAAAAGAGCATACATATATATATATATAAAAATAAAACTTTTGTTTGTCTGATTTTTTTTTTTCTTTTAACGTGCAGGCCCTGCGTGGGAATCATGGCTGCACCCCCGGAAGAAATGCAGTGGTTCTGCCCCAAGTGCGCCAACAAAAAGAAAGACAAGAAGCACAAGAAGAGGAAGCACCGAGCACACTGACGTCCGCCCGCACGTGGCCGGACCCCTTCCCTGGCTCCTGCGCAGGAGGGCGGCCGCGTGGTTCCACCGGCCCGGCTGCCCCCCAGTGCCCGAGGATGGTGTCTGAGCCCAGAAGACGGGGACAGGAACGAGCCAGAGCCACCCTTCCCCTTCCGAAGCCAATCGGCCTGCGGCTCCTCCGAGGTGGTGAGATGGAAGGAAAACCAAAACCCAGCTGGCGGTGCGGCCCGCAGGCCGCCGCTGCCAGTGGCAGCAAGTGTTATTAATAAAAAGGCCGTGCATCTTCCCTTTGGATTTTTTTTATTCTCTCCAGGGCCTTTTCATGAAGGTATTAGATGAGAAGATAATGTGTAAACTGCCTTGACTGTGATTTAAGGATGATGCCCTTAGTCTGTATACAGTTTTCAGCCCCTTTTCCCTCTTATAGTAAGATAATCATAATTAACATAAAAGAAAACTCCAGTTGGAGGATTGGTAAATATTTTTGTGATAAGAATATATGGAGCTTCCCTCCCTCCTCCTCCCCCCCGCCCCGCCCCCGTTTTTAGTACTAACATGTAAAATGTTCAGGCTTTTGTGAAATACCTTATATTTTTTAAGAAAAAGGTTTCTATCATGTCCTGTTTGCTTTGTGCAAATTATTTTTGTTTACTCTAACGTATTTTATATCTCTGTTGCATTCTTAATTTTGCCCTTCTTTAAAACTGCTGGAGTCTCTTCTCGCTGCTTGTACATTTCATCAACTTGTATAAAAACTCTTCATACTAAAAGATTTCCCCTCATGTAAATAATAAATATTTATGAAGTAGTTATTTTTAAAATTTTTTATCGTGTTTAATTCTGGCTTTCTCTGAAATCCACTGCGATTTCAGCCATGTCTGTAATTACGCTGTATATAAGCAAAGAAGGCTAGAGAAAAAGAGCCATAGTTCAAAGTAATTTACCTTGAGCTAAACCTGTGCAGTGCCCAAAAACATTGTGGGGAAAAAGGCCCTAGCAGTTGGAAGGAAAACAAGGCAATTTAAATCTGTAGTTTATGATTTGAAATTGTTTTGTTTGTTATCTTGCTTTTGTAAATTTCTTTGATGTTTGTTAAAAGGACATGTAGGTTCCACAAAAGTAAAAAAAAAAAAAAAATAACAAAAAACATATACTGTAGCATTTTGTGTTTATATTGTTTTATTTCTACAAATCTGTTCATTGATATTGTGCTTTAAGGCTGAAATGAAGTATATTATGAATTTTTTTTTAAGAAAACTCATCAAATTTCAGGGTATCACAAAATTTTATTATATTACTATACTGCCCACTATTTATTATATGTTATAGATGTCTGAGAGGTAAACCAAATATTTTATTTTTAATGTAAACATCAAATTTAACTTTATTAGCATATTTTAGCAACTTTGGAATAAATATGGACTTTTACTTGATTTTGAAATAATCCCAATTTGGGCCCGTGTGATGGATCTCTTGAATGCTAGAATATGGGCTTTGAACCTAATACAAATATATTAATAGAAAATGTGATTTTTTTAAATGCCAAGTAAATTGATATTAGTGTATGAATTAGTCATATTTTAAAACATATTATGTGGTTAGAGAAATGCAGTTTTCTGCCATGAATGTTAAATTGCAAATCAGTGGAAATGGAGTAGACCTTTCGAGTACAGGATACCATTGCCCTCCTTGTTCCAGAGGCCAGACTTTTTCTATCCCTGCAAAAAAGAAAAAGAAAAAAAAAAACAAAGCATCTATGTTGAGATATGTGTTTTTTGTTTTATTAATTTGAGATCGTTCTAAATACTTTATACAATATTTTCACATGCACAAATATACCCGTTAGTGCTTTTTGGAGAGGGACGAGGGGTGGGGGAAGTGCAAAATAAAGATTATTGGCTATTTCATAGTTTGCTTTTCCATTTTCTTTATTTAGGATTTAGTTCCCTGAGGCATGGTCAGTGGATCTGAAGTTGCCACGTTTAAGTGAGCAGGGCACGCTCCTGCAAAAAGAATGGAGGTGCCTGTATATAACTTTTCCCCCAGTCCCACTGTCTGAGAGACTCCAGCCCATGCTACATTTAAGGAATTTCAATCAGTTTGTTGTCCCTTGCTATTTCATGGTTGCTTTCCTAAATCCAGTTCATGATTTTATAAATGGTCTTTGCAATAATAAAACCAAAGAATCATTTTCAGGGGGCTGGATGGCTCGAGGGATTAGTAATGGAATACAGAGCCCTTCACCTCTAGGCCAGTGAGTCGGATCCAGCCCAGGTCACTGGAGACCAGAAGTCGTCACCGTCTTACGACTGTTCAGTGGCCTGTGTGAAATGAACCGGTGGTCCCCGTCTCCACTGGGTGGCTGTCTGTGACACCAAGCAAAGGAAGTTCAAGAAACTGCAAAAAGAAATGTGGATTAGAAAATAAAACATCTGTGTCACACAGAAAAGTTAGAAAGTTGGGCACAGTAGCCGTTCTCCATAAAGTAACACTGAAAGAAAAACCAACTTAACAAACACCACAAACATTGCAAAGACAGTAGAGATGAATTTACTTTCCTTCATGAAGCCAAACAGGATAGGCAAAGAAAAAGCTCATCCTGGGTGAGTGGGGAGAGGAAATAAATGGGAGACAATGATTTATTTAATCAGGAGGAAAACTTTAGGCGGCCCAAGCAATAAGAAAAAAAAAATGGGTTTTGACTTTTGAGAGAGAAGGAAATCACAAAAGGCAGCAGGAATTTGAGGAGCTAGTGAGGATCAGATGCAAAGGAATGAAAAGTATTTCCCTTTGGAGCGTTAGACGTTTTCCAGTTGGAAGTAAAATCGTGACCTGTGTGAATTTATCCCGGCGCTATCATTGGAATAGCATCACTGCTTGATTAAGAGACGCAGTCAGGAAAAAAATTGTCCGGGCTACTGATCTTACTAGAGGAGACGGTATTTAAGAAACTGAGAGACCCTCACTCACGGGAAACTGAGAAGCTCTTCTCGTGCGATAATCCGCCTTCGGAGCCAGGTGTGGCTGGCAGAGTGTCGTTTCTACGGCCGACAAGGTGTTCCTTTTCCAAAGGTGTCCGCAGCTAAGCACAGTGGGGGTCCTCCGCCTGGTTTGTGGCTCCAAATGTCCCGAAGAAAATCAAGAGGGTATCAGAGTATCCTGACTTTGTCGGGCTTTTTTCAGAGATAAACTATAATGCATTACTCTACTGTATCAGCTACACCGCCTTTGTTCCCCGTTCAATGGGACGATGAAACAAAGACCTGCTAACCAAATGAAAAGTATAGAATGAACACTGAGATACAGAAAGCTCGCCACCGCGCATGCCAATGAATGAGGTTCACTACAGGCGTGCTGGCTAAGTTTTCAACACAAACAGTTTCACGGCCAATCTCTTTGGATCACAGCAGGTTGAAGTCTAAAAGTGGATGAGTTACCTCAACTGAGGAACGAAACAGATAATGTCCTGAATAACGTCTCTCTCCACAACGGTGTCAGTCATTCTGTTAGGAAACTGTCTCTCTGAGCATCTTGCATGAGCTGTGGCCCAAAAAGTATAAAGTAACTATTATTCCGTGCGTGCAGGCCAGTAAGTGACGTTGAAATGAGATGCAGAGACGGACAGCTGAACGGTTTGTTCTTTTCACTTTTAAAGAGAAGGTTTAGTCTACACATGAGTTATTAAAACGACGACTAGTTTCTTGTTTTCATCCTGGAGGACTCTGAGTTTCGTTTGTAGGACAGCGTTAAACATTTCCATCCGTTCCTTATTTCCTAGGCACATTTTATGCAGATGCCAACAAGCACAGCCTATCAGAGCCAAGTTCATTTCCAGTAATCCGGTTTCTGAGGTGCGCTAGTCCCTGTTCTCGCCCCATGGTTTTGCAATTGTTCCAACAGTAGACTATGTATGGTTATAAAATGTATCCAGTTCTAAGCATATTCATACTTTTTGCCCCCATTTTTCTATACATATCTTTCCACTTTAGGCTGCATTTTTTTTTTGAGACAGAGTCTCGCTTTGTTGTCCAGGCTTGAGTGCTGTGCCATCAGCCTAGCTCATAGCAACCTCAAATTCCTGGGCTCAAGCAATCCTCCCGCCTCAGCCTCCCAAGTAGCTAGGACTACAGGCATGCACCACCATCCCCAGCTAATTTTTCTATATATATTAGTTGGCCAATTAATTTCTATTTATAGTAGAGACGGGTCTCGCTCTTGCTCAGGCTGGTTTCGAACTCCTGACCTCAAGCAATCCGCCCGCCTCAGCCTCCCAGAGTGCTAGGATTACAGGCGTGAGCCACCATGCCTGGCCTGCAGCTGGTTTTTATGTTAATATAGCCTTATGCTTTTCAGTATTTATATTTACAACAAAATAATTAAAAACTTAGCAAATATTTGCATTAACTATCCTAGGAACTAGCAGGGTAGACATATGAAAAAAATAAGATAAAGATATATACTGCACAAGATTTAAATGTGTTAGGCTTTCAAAACAGAAGGATATTTTAGGTACTTAGCCCTAAGCAATAATTTCCTACTGTATCCTTGAAATCTAGTATTTTGTTAACCTTTTGAAGTTTTGTGGGGTTTTTTGGTTTGGTCTTGCTTTTGATTAATGAAATGTTTATAATGGGACTATCTTAAATAAACAAACAGAAAACCTCACAAAGCCGAAGAATGTCATTGTTATTATCCTTAATGAGTTAACTATTGCCTTTAGTTAAGTGGTTTGAAGAAAATGTTTTGCTGGTTCTAGTTAACGCATTTAGAGCATCAGAGGAAGTTCAAATCATCCAAAAATATTATCAGGTTATATTCTGATTATCTTATTTTATTTTTTGGAAACAGGGTCTCACTCTGTTGCCCAGGCTGGAGTACAGTGGTGCACTCATAGCTCACTACAGCCTCCAACTCCTGAGCTCAAGCGATCCTCCCACCTCAGCCTCCCGAGTAGCTGGGACTACAGATTTGCCCCCGGTAGGCAGTCCAGCTCAATTTGACGTGTGTGGGGGGGGTGTAAACAGGTGGAGAGTAGAGGGACAAATTTGACACTGTCCCAGACCCTAGAAACGCATCCTCTGGCAGAACTGACTGCACGACCAGTGTTAACATGCAGCAAGTCCCTATGCTGCGGACTTGGCATTGGGGTTTTTGAATGATTACACTGAACAGTCTCGGAGAACTAATCAGGATAGTGAATCACAGAGAGAAGAGCCCCAGTTAGGCTTTTCCTGCAGTCCGCGGGTCCAGAGTTTGCATTTCCATTCTGGAACAACTGCAGGCAGTAAATGCGTCAGATAAAGAACCCAACTTCCACTTCGAACGAGGAGAGATTTCCCAGAGCGCTGTCAGTGTGGCCCCATCAACTTACAGAGCGTGGCCGGTGGAGGAGCTATCGGTACCCCCCTTCTGCCTGTACAGATATTCAGGAATGTGCTCAGCGTAGAAACATGTACGTTCTTTAACCATCGTGCTCAACGTAGGAGCTCAGGCTGTTCGCCAGAACTTTCTGTGATGATAGAATTGCTCTGTAATTGCACTAATATAGTAACCACTGCCACCTGTCACTATTTGAGCACTCGAAATGTGGCTACTGCAACTGAGAAACTGATTTTTAACTTCTTCCTTTTTATTTATTTTATTTTTTTTTTAGACAGAGTCTCGCTTTGTTGCCCAGGCTAGAGTGAGTGCCGTGGCGTCAGCCTAGCTCACAGCAACCTCAAACACCAGGGCTCAAGCGATCCCTCTGCCTCAGCCTCCCGAGTAGCTGGGACTACAGGCATGCACCACCATGCCTGGCTAATTTTTTCTATATATATTAGTTGGCCAATTAATTTCTTTCTATTTATAGTAGAGACGGGGTCTTGCTCAGGCTGGTTTCGGACTCCTGACCTTGAGCAATCCGCCCACCTCGGCCTCCCAGAGTGCTAGGATTACAGGTGTGAGCCACTGCGCCTGGCCAATTTATTTCATTTTAACCAATTTAAATTTAAATAGCCACCAGGTGGCTAGCAGCTGCCATATTGCACGGTGCAGTTCTAGAGCACCCACAAATGTAGATAATTCTTTGCTATTTCATCGTCGTTGTTCTAATCTTCCATGTGGCCCATCCTAAAGGCCCCTCCTCCTAACTCCCTGCATGACCTAACTCTTCCAAAAGCTACAGCTCTTCGTTGAAACCCAGAGGTCACGTGACATCTGTGTGCTCTTCTAGCTGTAACATTCTGTGTTTGAGATTTGAAATCTTAAAAGTAAATAAGTTCTATTCACTCTGGGAGGCCAAGGCGGGCAGATCGCTCAAGGTCAGGAGTTCGAGACCAGCCTAAGCGAGAGCGAGACCCCGTGTCTACTAAAAAATAAAAAGAAATTATCTGGCCAACTAAAAATATATAGAAAAAAATTAGCCGGGCATGGTGGTGCATGCCTATAGTCCCAGCTACTCAGGAGGCTGAGGCAGGAGGATCACTTGAGCCCAGGAGTTTGAGGTTGCTGTGAGCTAGGCTGATGCCACGGCACTATAGCCAGGGCAAGACAGTGAGAATCTGTCTCCAAACAATAAATAAATAAATTCTGTTTAAGAGGCAGGGACTCCAATGCCTGTTACAACTGGAATCGAGAGGCAAAGGGGTATATGTGGGGTATAAAATGAACCCATAGACACCACTTACCCACAGAGGGTTTAAAGTGCGAATCTGGCTGAATTAACATAAGGAATACTGATCATTACACATCCTGTGCATGTAACAAACACATGTACCCATAAATATGTAAATTATTATTAATGTATTATTAATAAAAGGAAAAAAACAAAAACAAGGAATGGGCTTAAAGTCACAAAAGAAATAAAAGGATACAGAAAGCAGTCGCATGAACCATCCTTTTCATATGGGTTACCTCTTGCAAGAGCAGAGAAAAACAAGGAACGGAGAAGGGACTTTCTCCAGCGGTGGAAATGGCTCCTGGCAGCTGTCTCGGGTGGGATCGCAGGGGGCGAGTGCATCTAGTAAAATTTCCCTGCACGGGCATGCCTCTTTCGTTACAAAGGGCTGGGCAAAACAGTATGGAGGCATTTATATTGCTTTATTGTCAATAGAACAGAAGATGGCAAATGAACAGAAAGAGTTTGACAGTTACAACGTCTTGTTAAATGCATATTTTACGTATCTAGGAGTCTGCACCTATGTACAAAATGTCAGCTGGTTTGTATGAAATTTTAGTGAAAGTATTCCACCTCATTGATTTAGCCACTATTGATAATATGAACACAATATACACTTATTCATGTCTATACACTGACTGCTTCCATGTGGTTTCTAGCATCTAGGAGGTAATGTGAGACTTCTCCTTTAACATCTACTCCATCCCTTAAATGGCTAGTTATTTTTTCAAATATTTTTTGTACAAATCATTCTCACTAAATTTTGTCTCAAATCACTAAAAACAAGAGCAGGCCTACTTGTAGGTTACAAAATACCAAAAACCGGCTTGAGAGCTTCAAATGACCAGACTCCCAAAACAAAGCTAGCCGCACGTTTCAGTTTGTAGGCACAGACAATACAGTAATTTAATGCAGCAGAAATTCTGGCTGGATTCAAAAGGTGGTATTTCTGCCGTGAGAGGCTATTCACTTCCTTCCCCAAGCAAGTGGGTAATGTGGGTGGTTTGACACTTGCCCACTTTGTCTTGGAGAAGCGTATCCAAGTTTGTGCACAGAAATCCATATGAAGGATGTTTATATAAAAGTGCAAGGTGTAATTATTCTATACAGCTTATAACGCTTCACACATGTATATATTTATGTATCACTTTTGCAATTCTGTGGTTTACAGACACAAAAGTCACACTGCATGGCTATAATTTTTAATCTGTACAATGCTCTTGGGAACAAGGGTGTAGTTGGTAAGCGTTTGCAAGCTCATAGTTTTCCTTAAGTTCTTCAACGAGTTTCTTTAGTGCTCAAACATCAGAGGAAAAATAAAAGGTTTGGAGCAAAAGTCAGGAAAGACCCAGGTGAGTTCTTTTCTTCCCTCTTCTGTTCTAATCCTCACTCGGGTGTGATGACAGCCAGCCCGTGTCACTAAAACAAACAAACCTCCTCACCCCCACCCTTTGCTTGTCTTCACCGGGCACTGTCCGATTTTTTTCTTCCACACGTAAAGCCGATCTTTCGTATTAAGTGGAATAATGTCAGAATTAGACCAACTCCGGGTGAAGGCGAGAGGAAACGGTGCCACTTATGTAAAGAAGTGGCAAAGGTTTTGAAGAGCGTTGCTAGAATTTCAGTAACCGATTGTTCAGGCTCAGGCGAGGGCACCAGCCAAAAACAAGAGCAAAAACAAAAACGCACCCAAAACAAAGCAGTAATCATGTCGTACCTAAGCCAAGCCACTCCTCGGGAATACGAGAGACAGAGTGCTAAGATAGGAAGGCACTCCAGAAATGCCACCGCCAACACTGGACATGAAAGCAAACATTCCGAACCCCCTCACCCTTTCCCGTCTAATCTGATAGAGCCACCCAACGGCTTCACCCAGGGTAAGAGGAGCCGGTACGGTCTATCTCAGGCTGCTAAATGGACTGCTATGAAAAACCCGAGTGGCCCTATATCTCCTGGGATCAACGTGGCGGCGTTCAGTTGCCGGCTGGGCCCATGGTCCCGGCCCCACCTGCTGCCAACCCCCACTGTTGGGGAGGGCCCACGTGAACCCTGGGGTCCCCCCCCCCCCGTCTCTGTTTTCAAGGTCTTTCCTGAAAGTTGGCCACATAGATAACCTGGTTTCCATGCTATTTATTGCCCAGGAAGGAGGAAGGGTTGTGCCCAGCCCCTTTGGGACGTGAACTGGTGGTTCCAGCGAGTCTAGGAAGTCAAACCTGATGCTTTCAGGGACTCAGCTACCCCATATAGTGAATCGGGCTGGAGTTTTTTTCTCTTAGAACCGAAAAAGGAACCGAATTACAATTGCTCTTTCTTACTGGTGACACGTTTTGAAAGCACATACACACGATCACCTGAAACAACAATAGCCAAGGAAAAAAAAAAAACAAACCCAAAAAGAAAACCCAACCTCCCCTAGTACTTTAGAACGCATTTAACCTGTGGCTTTTGGGAATAGTAATTTTCCTACACTAAGAATGAATTCCTTTTAATATTCTCTTTATTAACTCGAACACCATTTCCGCACGGGACCTCCATCTGCTGGTGGCAAATCTGGTTAACTTTGGAGGCCCGGTATCACTTTTTCCATCAAAATTGATTAGTCTGCGAGTTCAGAGAGATTGTAAGGTCAGGTCAAAGCCCTCCCTCCTCCCAAGTGTTTTAGCAAAGATAAAATTCAAATGATGTTTTTAGTAAAAATGATTGCCTTCTTTTAAAAGATGGCATTAAAGATAACGGGGTAATAATACTTCTTCCAACAGGGCACAAAAGTTTGCTCTCTTTGCAACCAGATTTATGAAACGGCTTTTCCACGGGCCCCGAGGCTTCCGTTTTGGGTGGGTTCCGGGCACAGCGTTATTCTGCGGGTCGGATCTCGTTAAAGGAATGATGAGCTTCCATAGACAAGACGTCATTTAAAACTAGGGGAAAAAAAAACAAAAAACTTACCTACTCAGCTTTTAAAGATAAAATCCTTGCTCAGCAATCAGTTTGGGATAAGACTTAGCAACTTACGACAGGCTGCAGGGACAAGCATCTCCGGCTACCATATGCCTCACAGGTATTGCAAAGCACACTGTTACCTGTTCCTAGTTGCTAGAAAAAAAAAAAAAACGTTTGCATCGATTTCTCCAGGTTCTGCCTAGCTTTCAAAGACTTGTTTGTGAGATCCAGGGCCTCAGCCTTGCTCAGTTTCCATGCGATCGGAGCGTAACACCCCCCTGAAAAAGTATCAAGGGTCAGTCTGGTCGAAAGGGTCGGCTGATGGGTTGAAGTTATCAAGAGAAAAAGTAGGCCGGGCGCGGTGGCTCACGCCTGTAATCCTAGCTCTCTGGGAGGCCGAGGTGGGCAGATCGTTTGAGCTCAGGAGTTCGAGACCAGCCTGAGCAAGAGCGAGACCCCATCTCTACTATAAACAGAAAGAAATTAATTGGCCAACTAAAATATATATAGAAAAAATTAGCCGGGCATGGTGGCACATGCCTGTAGTCCCAGCTACTTGGGAGGCTGAGGCAGCAGGATCGCTTGAGCCCAGGAGTTTGAGGTTGCTGTGAGCTAGGCTGACGCCACGGCCCTCACTCTAGCCTGGGCAACAAAGTGAGACTCTGTCTCAAAAAAAAAAAAAAAAAAGAAAAAGCAGGTGCTGAAACTCCATGACACAAAAGCAGAGCCACACTCAGAAAACACTCCCTTGTGGATCGGAAGAGCTAAAAATGAAGGCCCCACGTGTAGGCCTTTAAATAAAGTTCGCCATTCCAGGATTATTTATCATGGTTCGTGGTGGCCATCAGTCATGGAAAGTTAACAAAGACCTATTGGGTTTATCTATAGGCAGCTAAACAAACATATCTTGCTCTGCTGTTATCTTCTTGTTAACAAAGCCCTATCAGGATGTTCTAAACATCAGCACTTACTGCAGTGGCCCTTTATCTGGGATGATATAGAGAGAGCCCATCAATTAGCGGAGGTTCTGTAGGTACCTGCCATATATTCATGAGAGCAGCCACTCTCTTTTCTGTCTCCCGTGGTCGCGGACAGACACGTGGCAGTCTGGCTTTCTAGGTGGCGTCCCTGCTCACCTGCTGGGCTTTGCTTCATCTCTGTCGCAGGGAACTGTCAGAGCCACCCGTGGTCCATGACTTTGTACGAAGCCAACGAACACGGCTGTTCCCAACACACTTTTCCGAGACCCCACGGGACACAGGTCCCAGGGAGTCATCCTGAAACACAGAGGAAAAACACCGGCCTTGGCGTAAATGCCGCTGCGACCTAAGCACCTTGTGAAAACAATGTTCTTACCGTGCACTTAGTTTATTTACAACATTTGAAATATCCAAGCAGACACTTGGACTCCAGGTGTGCAGATGAGGGAAGGGGAGGAGCCGGTCGCCAGGGTGGCACCTGAAACCTGTGACCTCTTCACTCATTCTGTTCAGGCTGTTCCTTGTGCAGAGTCTGTCCCTGGACCCCCAAAGGTCACAGGGCAAAGCCACTTGGCTTGACTTAAGAGGCACTTTACCGTGGCACGTGCCTGCCTCTCTCTGGTGCCCCACCATTTTTCTGGGGATGCTGAACTCCGGTCCCCTTTTCCAGTCCCAAGCCATAGCCTCTGTCTTTCCCTTCTAGAATATTCTTTGCCCTGCTCTGCTCTGGAAGCTCCTAAGCATCCTCCGAGGGCCAGACCACGCTTGTCTCTTCGGTAGAACCCTTGGGGTCACTCCCTGGCATTTCTCTCTGGGCTCGCACAGCACCAGGCCACGCTTCTCACATGGTTACTGCATCTAGAATGATCTCTTTGCTCGTCTTTCTCCCTGCTGCTCTCCCTGTGGGCACTCTGAAGACAGAGGAAGTTTCCCACTTGGTGGTCTGAGCGCTTAGCTGGATGCCCATCAGGGGGACACAGTGAATGATGAATAAATATGAATGCTCTTAAATCTACTGAACATACCTGAGTGTACACGGAGATCTGCCGCGAGGAAAGAAGGAAATGCAAGGAGTGGCGGCAAGAGCTGGCGTTGTGGCCAGACAATGTCACTTATAGAAAAGGGATCGGCCTGTCTTAAAAGGATGTTCTGAGTATTTAGTGCGGGGATGCTTGTAATCTGTTTAGTCTGTGATGGATGCAGTTGCTGTTATTCTATAATGACATTATTATACCCTTCGGTGCCAGTGCCACGGCGGCCAGTCATTTGGGCAGCCTTTTTCGTCGGATGAGATTTCCATCAGATCGGTCCCCCTGACTCGATAACTCAATTTGGTGTGAGGCTGTGGTGCCTTAAAACACAGCAGAGGCAGACTGAGTGACAGGGACGCAGGCTGACGGCAAAAGGCCCGGGGCGACCTACTATTCCCATTTCACCTCCGCTCACCTATTAAGTCCTGGGCAGCACAGGAAGACGCCCCGACCCCCTCCTAGATCTTTCTCCGAGGGTCACCCACCCAGACCCAAGTCTCCAGCTCCTTCTGTCTAGCCCTGGTCAACAGCCTGGAGCTCCACGTGGCTTTGAAGCCCGGACCCTCCCAGCAGGAGGGCGGAGACAGGAACTCTGTCTGCTTCCTTCCGCCCCACTTCCAGCCCTGACCTGCCCTCCAGGAGCTTGGGGTCTTTTTAAAAAGCTGGTTAGTCACCGACAAGCCCTACTGGTTCCAGGCTCTGTCAGGACAGCCAGCCGTCACCCATGTCTCCTCTGTGTACCTCCCTGCCCTGGCACTGGGCGCTCTCGACGTGGGCACCCTAAGGTGAGCCTGCCTGGGCACAGGGCACTTTCTAGGTTGTTTGACTGGGAAGGGTTGGAGGCGTGGGAAAGAGAGGGCCACGAAGAGCTCCCTGGGGTCGGATCACCTCCTCTCTTTCTCCCAGAACTCCCCTGCACCAGGCCCACTGCCCCTGGGGTGGGGTTTGGGGCGATGCTAAGGGGGCCTTGGGGACACCTCCCCCGCCCCCCACCCCACCCCCACCTCCGCAGGCCAAGTTCCCTCTTTTCAGGTGGGACCCCTATGGGATTGCCCGTGCACGTGGCAACCCCTGTGCCTGCAAAGTCACGATGGCCCAAGTGACCGGCTATCTGGGGTTTGGGGAGGGAGGCTGACCCCTGGAGCCCTTAGAGCGCCTTACACCTGCCGCCTAGGAGCCCGGCCCACACCTTCACCCCGCCACACGTCTCCTCTGGTCCCCGCCAGTGTCTGCAGAGCGCAGGGCCAGCTCGGTGGCCTGGCCCTGGCTTGCAGGTGCCCACGCAGACGCGATAGGGTGGCCCAGAACGGGTCCTTTGGGACGGGTCCCTGGCTGCCCGGCGCTCCCGGGCCTGCAGCGACCCGCGACGGCCGTCCCTGGGGACCGGGGACTGGCGCCGGCGGGGCCTTCCGTGTCCAAGTTCACAGAGGCTGAGAGGCCGAGACTGCGCCCTAGGGCCCCCGTGGGTCCACCGCTCCCCTAACACTCAAAGACGGGGTGGCAGGTAGGGTGTGGAGGGGCAGAAAAGGAAAAGGGAGGAGGACTTCGGGGACGCTAAGAGGAAATGGAGGCCTTGGCCAACAGCGGACTTCACCGCTGCCCTTTGGCGGCTCTGCAGGCTGGGCAGAGACATCCGTTGGCCAGGTTTGCTTCAGCGTAGGCCTGTCTGCCGGAGCGCGCTCGGCTGACTGTCCTTAGACGTTCCAGTTCTTCCGCGTACCCCACCCGCCGCCCCAGCCCCTCTGCGGAGAAGCGGAGAAGCGCGGGACCAGATCTAGGTTTCCCAGGAACCCGCCCGGCCAGCAGGCCCTGTTTCCCGGGCCAAACCGGGGGAAGAAACCTAAGAACCGTGCGCGCCGGCAGGTGGCTTTCTGCGAAGGAGCGGGGGCGGCCAGCGCGGCCAGGCGGCGCCACGGACCCACCGGCCGGGGGATCCCAAACAGGGGAGGAGAAAGGGGGATGGGGGCGGGGGGGTCCGAGAATTGGGACAAAAGGTGGCTTTATTTCGGAAGGTGCGCCAAGACGGAGCCGCTGGGCGTTAACTGAGCCCACAGTGGCAGACAGAGGTGGCTTGGCCTGGGCAGCCAGGTCCCTCCTGCCCTTAGACGTTGCCACTGCCCTCCTTATCCTGAAGGTCGCCAAAGCCGGCCCCCGACGACGGGACAGTGAAGGACAGTGGAGGGGCCACTCGCAGCGCAGCGCGAGCCCACGGTGGCCGTGTGGAAATGAGTGTCCCCGTGAGGCCCGTGACACTCAGGACGATCCGTGCCAACACAGAGCAGGACAATGACATCCCCGGTACAAGTGCAAACTAGCTTCTGTGTTGGGGGGGGGAGGGAAAAAAAGAGAATAAAAGTTTAATAAACGCGTGCTGTGTTGCGGATGACTTTGGGACGACCTCTGTCGCAAATGGCCTATGCATGCGGAATAATGGTCTCCTTGCAGAGAGGGAAATAGCTTAGTGCTATCATCGTTGCCTCGGTAACCATCAGAGTCCCCATCTAGCAAGAGAGAAATGAGTTATGAAAAGGCTTGAGTGAAGAAGGGATTAACACATGATCCCAGGGACAGTATGTCAATCAAAATCAACTGAGAAATTACACTGCTCTATTTGAGAATTTCCCCGGAACCCGAATGGTGGTGGAGTTGGGTGCGTTCTCTCTCTCTCTCTCTCTCTCTCTTTTAATTTGAGAAAGAAGGGGAAAGTATCATCATGATTATTCTTCATGGCCATCGTGGAGAACTGCACTGAGGGAGGGACAAGATCACAAAAAGGAGCGCTATTTAAGCGGACAGGGGCTCCCCCCACCCCACCGCGCACCGCGCGCGCATCTAGGCACAGGCTCTGCGCCCCTCGCGGTCCGCTCGCTCCCTGATGTCCCTCCCGCACGGACCCCCACTCCGCGGCTCGTGCCCCTCCCCCCCCCAGGCCCGGGCCCGGTGCGTGGCCTTGGATGGGGGCGGGCGGGAGCCGCGCCGGGTGGGGGAAGGCAGGAGGGGGGGACAGGGGGTTAGGGCGGCCGGAGCGGACCCGGATCCCGGCGGCAGCCTCGCCGCGACCACGCGTCGGCCGCCTGGTGCCCGGGCTCAGTGCTGGGGAAGTAAGTCGAGGCTGGTGCGCGCCCCTCCCCCCCCCAGGGTGTAAGCCACCCCACCCCACCCCCGCACGAACACACCCGCCCAAGCGCGCAGCCCCTGCACACGTGACACCACGCGGGGGGGTGGGGCCCTCAGCGATAAAGAACCGAGGCCCCCAGCACGCGTACGAGCGGCTCGGGTTAATCGACTCCCAACACCGCGTGTGGCGAGGCCGCCACCCGCTCAGCCCGGGACGCGAGTGCTTGGACTTCCGCTCCCGCGCTTGAGTCGGGAATTTTGAAAGAAACCTCAACCCGCCCCCTACACCCGAAAAAAAAAAAAAAAGAGAATGCGCCCCTCCCCAAAAGAGAGAACGCTGCCCTTTCGGAACTACTTGAAAGGCACAAGACGCTGGGGAGGGGCGCGTAAGGAGCTGGCTCTGGGGAGGCCGGGCCTCCGTGGAGGCTGGACCCCTGTTAATCGCGGGGTGGGGGGTCCGGCTGCGCGGCACTGGGGTTTGGGTGAAGCCACCACAGTAGCGCGCGAGGCGGGGGTTCCGTGGCGAGGCTGGGGGATGCGCCCGTTGCCCGGGTGACCCGGGTCGTGGATGGGGTGGTAGAGTCCCGGCACGCGCCAACTCCTTGCTTCCCACCCCGACCCACCCACGTCTTGCTCTTGTCCCCAACGGGAAGGGGACCTTTGGCCTTCATCTCATCTACTGTCCCCCCCCCCCCCGTCAATGAGCAGATGGGGAAACTGAGGCCCGGGGAAGATGCTGCGATTACTGAAGCCACACATCGACGAGGGGCAAGACTAGAGCCCAAGCCCCTGAACTTCAGCTTAGAAAATTGGCCCTATTTCATTTAAGACATAAAAAAAAAAAAAAAAAAAAAGTTTTAAGAGGAGACACTTCTGGAACCCAGAGCCTTTGCTTTGCCGGGCCAGGACGGGGAGGTGCCCGGAGAGGCCAGGGCGGGGGCGGGGGCTGCCTCCTCGCTCAGGCCAGCGGTGGGGGCCTCCCCTGCACCACCTCATTCATTCGTTCATGCATTTATTCACTCGCCCTCCCGCCTCCCTCCTCCCCACGGAGCCCCACACAGGTTTCCAGGCCCGGGGCCCCCACGGTGAACCAAATCGCCTTGACCCCGGCGCTATTTGATATTTGCCTCCTTGACACTCATGTAGGCGCTCGCAGCAGCGACGCAGACATTGGACAAGGCCAGCCTGAAACCGAAGCCTCGCGCGAGGGGGGCGGCGGGGAGAACCTGATAGCTGGAAACTCGATTTCTCCAAAGGCTTTTCGGGACATTTTAGCCCGGCTCCGGGTCCGCGCAGCGCCAGGGCGCCGCCAGTGCGGGTGTAAACGTTAAATGTTAGCTATTTGTCCCAGTGATTGGCATGAAAATCGACTCTCGCCTGTCTTCTTTTTTTTTTTTTTTTTTACCCACCCCCCCTTCCTCTTTTTCCCTCTTTCCTTTCTCTCCCTCTCGCTCCCCTACGGATTCCCACCAGCGCTGATCCAACCGGTGGCTCCTCTAATCCGCCTTCCCTCCTACCGCCCGGCGCCACCCAAGTCAGAAAACTCCCGATTTGGAGGAAAAAAGAGCAACCTAACAATGACAGCCAGGCCGGGGGGGCCTGGGGGACAGTCTTCTGGTGCTGCTCCACCTCTGGAGGCCACGCTAGTCATCTGCCCCCAACTCCCTGCCGCCTCCTCTTCTCAGTTCCTTGTGTTTTCTTTCTCTTGTCTTCTTTTTCTTTTCTTCTTTTATTTTGGTCTTTCTTTTAAACTGGGCTGGAGAGAATGGTAAGTGTCAGTAGCATATTAGTAATTCAGGAGTGCTATGCTCTCTATTAACGAGAGACAAACAAGATGGGCAGATAAGAGAGTCACCTGGTCGTAAAAGTTCCAGTTTCTGCTTAAGGGGAGCGAGAGACGGAGAGGTCTTAACTCAGAGCATGGAAACCCCGGCTCCAGAAAGGGGGGAAGGACCCCCCTCCCCAGGCCAGGGCTGGGGACAAACCACATCCCCACGCCCCTGCCTGTCCACTCTGCAGGTCCGGGTCCGAGCCCACGCCTGCCTCTCTCCGAGATGACACCCTTAATCCAGCCTCTACCCATTCTGGGAGGCTGGCCCTGCCTCCCCCACCCTCCCTCCACCCCGCATTCCCCATTTATCTTATTTGCTCTGTCACTGCCCGTACCTCCTTGTAACCTTTTCAAACTCTGATTAGTGGAAGCCTCATTCTCCTCCCTGACGCTGTCCCCCAATCCCCCCTCTCTCTCTCTCCCTCTCTCTCCCTTTCTCTCTCCTTCTTAAAAGATTTTGGAGCCGGGGAGATAAGATATGCAACCGTCTATCGGGAATCCTGTGATATTAAAGATCAAACGTGGCATCAATGGAAGACCAAATGCAGGGGGAAACAAAAGGGGGAGGCTGAGAGATGCTCATCAGCTAATTACAGCTGCAAATATTATGCAAATTTATCTTGGCACAGAAACGGAGAAAGCGAGTTTAAGTGCGGAGATAATGCCGGAAAATTGAATGTTCATCTGGGCATGGGAAAAGGCCCAGTAGGCTCCACTGGCTCATTTCATCTAGGGAAGCACCGTTTTTATGCTCCTATCAGATCATCCGCACTTCACTGGTTGGGGCTGAGAAATTAATATTACTTATAATTGATACTTGAAATTCTTGGAGTGATGTGTCATAAAGGGAAGGAAGAGGGGAAGGAAGGAGCAGGGAGAGAGGAAAGGGAGAAGCCAGAGGAGCAGAGGGGCAGCGAGAGGAAGGAGGGAGAAGTCATGCAATATTGAACACAGGGTTGGAACTCAAGGTCTCAAGTCCACTCTACCGAGGCCAAAGTGAACTGAAAGATAAAGGAAAAATATCCCAGAAAAATCAAGTATCTCCCTCTACCACCACCTAAAACACTGAAACATCTTTATACTCAAGATCCAAGCTTTTTTTTTCTTTTTAAAGAAAAAAAAAATCTATCATTAGTTGGCTGCCTACTCTACTTAGGAGTCCCACTCAGAAATTGGGACTTGAACTTGAGATGGATGGGAACCCTGGGTAGCCCCAGCAGAGGAAATCTTCATGGTGGGAAGGCGGGACCACTCGGGGTGCTCTTGTGGATCTAAGCAGAGGGAGGGAAGGATGCTTTGGAGCCGCTGAACCTCGTGCCTGGCTCCAGCCCATTTCCTCCATCCTTGTTGGCCCATGTCAGCATTCTTCAGTCTACTCAAGAACTGTCTAGGAAATTATAGTTCCTGAAAAAAATAAACTCCAGATCCTCACATTTCAGAAGTAAATGCTCTTAAGTGTAGGGGAAGAGGGAGACAATAGGACCTACAGTGAACAGAAAATTATTCTTAAAAAAAAAAAAGCCCTCCTCCCACCTCCCAGTACAAAATCTCCTGCAACCTAGAGAAACGTGGAGAATTTCAGAGGAGTATTATCCGGTGCGAGCCATCCAATTACCGGGAAATTATGCTCTGACGTCAGGGCAAACAATCGGAGAGTGAATATGTATGAATCTCCTCTGTCGCTGGTTTGCATATTTGCAACGATTGTTTAATCCAAGCAACCAGAAAGTAATCAACAGGCACAAAAAAGCTTAAAGAGCAAATTACCAATGACTCCTGCCCCTTCTACTTCCAGAAGCCAGGATGTTGCTAGTGTTGTCAGCCGTTGGGAGAGGACTCCGGTATAGCCTCGGATTCTGAAATCTGCCCTGCAAGAGGAGCGAGTAAAGCCTGTTGCGTTCAGATGGCTTTTGTTCCTTTGGCATTAGGGCCAAAGACAAAAGAAACAAAAATGCCAATTATTGGAACTAATTAACCATTAAATGAGATGTGTGTCCTCTTCTCTAAGACTGGAAAACGGAGGGAAGTTGATGAGGGTAGGTGGTGGGGGCGTCAGGGAGAACCCACCCACCCTGTACTCTAAGAAAAGGAAACCTACACATGCATATTCTGCATGTGTTAACAGACAAAGCCAGGAAAGCTGAATATATACATATACACTTTTATAAAAGAGAGCACTAAATTTGTAGAGAAACCTGGAATTGATTTTTTTTTTTTCTTGTTTACTTGGAATGGGGCTGCAGGGCCCAGCCATTAGATAGGGGTGGGAGCTCTTGTGTGTGTGTGTGTGTGTGGGGGGGTGATGAGAGCTAGGACGAGGAGAGAGCAAATCTCAGGAAAATTAACGTCATTGGTATCTTTCTATATAAAGATGCAAATGGCATTTTATCTTAACTTGGCCTTGTGGTTTAGTCAGTGTTTATGATTAATTATCTCCTTTTTCATAAAAATAAATCATGTTAAAAATTAGGATCTCCACGTTGGGGAGAAACTAAGCGCTGGTTTCAGGTCGATCTTGTTAATTTCAGCCTGAAATTGACACACTAATTAAAGAGCAGAGTGGTAAAGCAGGAGCAGGCAAGATTATACCCAGCTCTTTTTTTTTTTTTTTTTTTATCAGATCTACCTTATATTTTCCCAATTAAAAACTGCAAAAAGCAGTTTCATTGCCCCGGGATAAAAAATAAGGGCCCCCTTTTCACAACACTCCCCATCACTTTCTACCATCAGATTCATTGTGATGTATTAGATGCAATAAATTATCCCATGTAACAAAACATTGGGAGCTGAAAGGCAGATAATCTGGAAAGCAGAGATAAGGATTCATTATTCCAAATCATTATGAATCCAACGTTGCCTCTGACTTCTTTCTTAATCAGCTCCTCTGATCCTGGATATGTGAGCAGCACAGATAAGGAAAGAGTCGTTTATAATTCTCCACCTCGTCTAATATTTTAAAATAAAGTCAGAGGCAAGAAAACGCCATAAAACACTGGTGAGCAGGCAAGCGCCGAATGAAAAATCACTTCCATGTTATTATATCCACAGTAAGATTTAATTAAAATTCTCCACGTCCACGTGCTTTATTTTCAGATAGGATTTTTTTTTTCCCCATCACGTAATAATTGATAGGAATTTGCAAACGGGGCTATTTATTTAGGGCTCCCGGGTGAAATAGGTCTGATTTTTTTTTTTTTTTTAATTTCCAGTGGTTGCTTTTGAAACTTTCATTTTCAACATCCATAGTTCCATAGGACCCATGCCCCCATGGCCCACTGGCCCCCAACTGGGTTGCAGTTCTTGGTCAGGAGAACATAGTTATGGCCAAGTATCCTGAAAGTTGAGTTTAATAAAAACGCTCTTTTAGAAGAGGAAGAAGAAAACTGGGTTGTTCCCATCTGATGCCTCATTTACACTCCCCCCACCATTTATAATAAAATAAATCTCAATGAGTGGAATTGAAAGATTAGAACTTTTAAAACCCAGGCTAACCTTGAGCATGTGTCTTCATAGGGCACTGTGCATTTCAAAGAACTAAGCCAATCCGTGGGTATATTATAGGAAGGTAGAAAAATTGAAAAGCAAGGTGGTGCCAAAAGCCGATGGGCTGAAAGAAAAATACTACCTGTGTTTTAGGGAAAAGAAACACGATGTTGGAAACCTGGAAGAATAAATATATGGGTCCCCCAGTTCTACGCAGAGCAACTCCAAGGGGCCACCCATTTTGAGAAAGATTGGAGATTCTGCCACCCATTATTTCTTCCTACAGGGTCTCTTTTTTTTCTTTATCCAACAGGTGAACTTCATATCTACTCGGCCATGGGGGAGATCTGGACACAGTGTTTCTATTATCTATTAGTCATTTACTGATCCATCTCCCACCTCCACATGCCCAGTGACTTCCCTTTATATTTAAAATCCAATCAAATGCCTTAGCTTGTAGGAATGCGGTCTCGGGGAAAACTTGCTGAACGCACCACGGGATTTAAAGCGGCTGGTGCGGGTGCCAATCAGGATGAGACAGGTGCCTGCAGCCAGGGTCCCAAAGCCGAGAGCTCTGCCCCCAGGCCCTGTCCCTGGGGCTGGTCCGGCTCTGAACCAACGTCTGAGAAGGAGGCACGTCCGCCCAGGGATAAGGGGTTAAAGACTGTCGGTAGGTGCCCCAGGAGGGGAAATAGAGTCAGGGAGGCCTGAAGCAGGGTACTTGGGCATGAGGTGCCGGGCAGAGGTGACCAAAGGTGACCAGGCACTGGGTGTCGGTGTCTGGGTGGCTGTGAGGGAGGGACACCCAACACAAGGGCTCCTCCATGAAAAGGCTCACTGGACAGGGTCCTGAAATCTTTGGGGTAAACAAAGCTACCCTGTGCCCCTCAGACGTGTCAGGTTGGAGCAGGCTCTGAGCAACTACTGGGCTCCCGTTGTCCCTTAGTGTGTGACACGTAGACAGTCGCACCCCCCCCCCAAAAAAAAGGAGTGTTGTTGCTCACTCTCTCTGCTAGATCCCCTGTCACCTCCAAGTACATACACACAGGGACCTGGACCACGGATCAGCATGCCAGAATGGTGGCTTTTAACATTTAGAAAGCGACTCGACTAGTAGCTTCGTGGAAGCGGTATCTTTGCAGGGTGCCATGCCCAACGTCCCCTCATCGGGAACAAATCGTCAGGTCTTCTGCCCCAACAGTCCGGGGAAGGACCAGGGCTTTGCCTTCTTCTCAGAATAAATTCTTTGCTTCCATTGCCCCACTTCCTCCCCACTCTCCCCCAGCTCTCCTGGAATAATTCGCCTGGATTAGCAGCATTCCCACCCCCTAAGCCCATCAGGATGACAAGAAATGCCCAGCTGGCTGAATCTGTCGCCCCTTGCCTGACCATTAAATTGGAAAACAGTTGTACTTTTATTAAGTCCTCTGCATTTTCTGTTTAAAGCCTGAACCTCTTTGGCAGCCAGATTTCCTTCCTTCCAGCAAGGCGGATTTTTTTCTTTTTTTGCTAAAGGTAGAAGTGGGGCGATGGGCGAGGGGTTTGTCTGCGATCAGATTTCTGAGCCCCTCGCCGAGGAGTCACTTAGACCCGGAGAACAAGCAAGTGCCCGCGTCAGCAGAAAAGCACCGGGGAGCGAGGCCGCCAGACCCAGACCGACGGGCACCGGGCGGAAGGAGTGTCGCAGGCGCGCAGGGACCCGGTGGCCAGCGGGGCGGGAGGAGGAATGCGAAAGTCTGCCTTGGGTCTCCGAGGGTGCAGTGGCAGGATCTGGATTGTGGGGGTGGGGGTTGGGGGGAGGGCTTTCCCGCCCGAGCCTGCGGTGGGGGAAGGGAGGGACCTGGGAGAGTGGGAAACTCGAAGGGGACAGGAGGCGGGAGAAGGGAGCTTGGAGAAAGGCGCGAGTGGCCCCTCCGGCCTAGTAGACCGCGAGCTGGGGTGCAGCAAACGCCCGGGTCAAGGAGACATCTGTCGCCGCCGCCTGGGTCCCAAATGCCTCCCGCTCTGGGTCCTGTCCTGGTTCCTACTGGGGAGGAGGGGGCAGCGCGCGAGAAGGGAAAGAGGCGGTGTTGGGACCCTCTGGGGTCCCGAGTGCCAGCGACACTGCTCTTCCCAGCGGCGGCGGCCTCCCTGGCGAGGCCCAGGCGGCCCCCGAGGTGCGCCAGGGCAACAGGTTGGGTGCCAGCTGTCAAGAGAGTGGCCTTTTCCCGCGTCCTCGAGGCGCGCGGAACAACGTGGCTCTGCCACTTGGTGGCGGAAGGCGGGAGGGACAGGGCAGGAAGGTGGAGGAGGGGCTGCGTTGCTGACGAGGGGCGGACTTCGGGGCTCCCTAGAGGGGCTGGGAGACCCCCTTCTCCCCCAGCCAGGTCGGGACACGACGCGCGCCTCCCCCTCCTGCTCTGGGCCCCAAGCGCCCCAGAGGGCGCGCGGCGGGGGCGCACGGCGCTGGGCACACGGGCAGCTGGGGCTTCCGAGTGGAGGCTGGCTTCGGTTAGGTGGCCAGGGGCTGGCCGCGGACCCAGCCCAGGGGGCCATCGCGCCGCGGGTGCCCGCTGGCCTGGCATCCTCGCTCCGCCCCGCGGCCCACTCTCGGCCTCACCCGCACCCGCACTCGGCGGCCCTCCCAGGCTGCCCGCCTCGCCCGCGCCCCTCCTCCGCCCGCGCCACCCAGTTCTCCTGACTCCGCCCGGCCACCCCCAAACGCTTCGCCCGTGAACCCCGCGTCCTAACCCAGCCGGTGGGAGCTCGAGCAACTTCTTGACTTCCTGGCCCAGCCGTGGACACGTTTTGTTTTATTTCTCCCCAACGATTTATTTATTTTTAAAGTCAGTCTCCATATTCTTATTGTATAAATATTGTGAAGGGAAAACCCTACCTGTCAAAACAAATGGACTCTGACCTTTCTACCCCAGTGTTTATGGAGTTTCATTTTACCCTGGCCCAAATTTATTCGCGACAGACTCTCTCCCCTGGATCACTGTGATCTCCTCCCCAGCAGGGGCAGCGATGGCACCGCGTTGCAGGGGAGGGCCGGAGTGTCCGTGGCCCAGTGGGTCGCCCAGTGGGATCATTTTCCTTTAGATGTTTCATCTCCAGAGCGACTTCTGATTCCTGCTGCCCTATCTCTCTCTCCTAGAAGGTAGATTTTCCCTGGAAGTCTTAAAAAGTGGGGGCCCCTGGAGAACTCCCCAAACCTCTAGCATGTGTGCCCATGGCTACCCCATCTCCAAATGCACTTGTGCCCATCTGGGGACCGCCCGCGGGCACAGCCCTGCGAAGTCACTGAACATCCTGCGTCCAGTAACTTTTACCGGCCAGCCCTACGGCCGGCTGGGGGCTGGGGGGATTTGCGGGTACAGTGCTCGGCATTTTGGAGGCGTCGCCAGAGACACAAACAGAAGAAATAGTGGGGAGGGAGAGGGAGAGCCGTGCAGGGCAGGGGCCCTGGTTCACTGGCCCTGCCAATGGTTAGTTAGCACCGGCCGTACCCCTAGTTGCTCCCTGGGGTCCCCAGTGCTTCCCAAAGTGGGAGGAAAACGCCACCAATGCGTTTATGGCTATGGTAATGACCCAGTCGACACTTCTGATGACATTTATAGTGTTAATTCCAACCTGGCCAGGAGACAGTGGGCTGTGCAGGCGCCAGGGGCAGGTCACATTTCAGGCCGTCTTTCCCCACCCCCCCACCCCCACCCCCCCAACTCCGTCAGTCTCCCACAGCCCTGACGTGCGGTTTGCATGTTTGCTAAAAGGGGTGAAATTCGTTCCCTCGCTCTTTCTTCTTCCCTCCCTCCCTTTTCCTCTTCGCAACCCGGAAGAGCTCGGGTGGAGAGCAGGGGACGGCGGAGGGGAGGGGGTTGCCAGGAGGATGCCCAGCACCCAGGTTTTACCTCTCGCTGGATGTAAGCCCGCCTGAGATGCGGTAAGCAGTTCCAGCGGCGAGGGCGGCAGCGGAGGCTGGACGCTGCCTGTCATTCCTGCCTTTCGGATCTGCGGGGCGAGCCAAGAAAAAATAAAAACCAGCTGGCCCTCGGAGCGAGCTGCCCAGGTCAGTGAGAATCCGCTCTCTCCCCTCTCACTCTGCACGCCCTCTCCCTGCCCCACGTGGAGGGAATTAGGAGGAGGTCTCCTCTGCAAAGCGACAGCTGCCTCCGGAGGAAAGTGAACGGGGACCCAGTCCTTATTGTTCTCTCTGGTCACTGGGAATCGTTGGCTTTCTGCAGTGACCTTGGGCGAGTGTGGGGTGTGAGCCTGTGGGTGTCCTTGTTTGGAGGAAAACCTGGTAGGACGAGGGATGCGGAGAAAAGCTGAACAGGATAAACCGAGGGCCAGTGGGACTGCCTGGGGAAGGGCCGGGTCTTGCTTTCCACTCCAGGGAGGGCAGAAAAGGATTGGGGAAAAATAACCCATCTGTCCAGCACCCTCCTCCTGAAGCCAGCTGCAGGGTCTGAGTGTCGATTTCGTGTTTATTTTCCTCTGCTTACAAGTGTGTGTTTGGGCTCACTGTCTTTGCATATAGTTAAGGAAACAGCTGTGTGCTGCAAGATAAAGTTGGAGCCCAGATGTGGTGGCATCTGGTGCCACCCCCCCTCCTGGGGCAGCTGGTGGTCAGCGGTACCTTTGCTTCTAGGAGCACCCTAAGGCGGGTGAGAAAACCACAGCTTCCTTGAAAGAGTGCCCAAGGGGCTCAGAAGCAGAAGGGGCAGAGGGGGCAAGGTTTAGACTCTCTCCCCGGACGTGAGACCCACACACCTCTAAAAAGTCACTTAGAGGCCATGGAGGCAGATAATGTTAAATAAAATGTCAGGGAGGTGAAGTGAGTCTGAATAGGACAGTTGCTTTCATACTTTTCTTTCTCTCGGATCCCACAGGGGTACCGACATAGGGGTGCTTCTGTCCGGGGGGCAGGGGGTGGAAGTGAGTCTAACCTCAGCATCCCCTTTCCGTTTGGTTCCTGTATTTCCCGGTCCTCCCCGATTCCCACACTCGCTAGGATGCCGGGGTTGTGGATGGGAGATTAGGAACTTTAAAGGGATAAATAATGAAGTGGCGTTTCTGACGCCCTTCCACTTCTTAGCGGTTGCTGCAGAAAAGGCGATGGTGGTGGGTGGGCCAAGGGGGTCTAGCCAGGTGTCTGTAGATGAAATGTTTTGGGGCCCAGAATGGCTCTGTGTATGTGTGTGTGTGTGTGTGGTGGCTCACCATTAAACATGTGTGCCATTCAGAAGAATGGAATTGTTTTCTGCCCACTTGAACCTGGTCTGGGTGTGGTGCCAGTTCAGACAGACCGAGACCCAGCCGGGTGTCCAGGGTCACATGGGGTCCGTTTATGGAGTCCCGCAGTGGGATGGAGCAAGAGGCCAGGTTTCCAGCTTCAAGCCAGCCGCCCTGCCAGGCTTCAGGTTCCTGGCCTGAGCAGCCAGCTGGGCTTGGAAGATGCCGGTGAGTGGCTGCAGTCCACAGGCCACCCTCCATCCTGCACAAGATGTCCCTGCCAGCCCCAGCGCTGGGGCCAAAAGCCTGGAGACCCGGCAAGCTTGCACTTTTTAAAAAATCTGATATTTCCACCCTGCCTTCTTGCAGAAGATAGATGAGGTAGGGGTCATTCGAGGGAGCAGTGAAAGGATGGGAGTGGGGGGGAGGCTGGGTGTTCTCTGGTAGCGCCTATCTGTGGGGATGTCACACAGAAAGCCTGGGGAAGGCACAGGTCTGCAGAGCCGGGGTGGCTGAGAAATGCTCTTCCAGAGGCCAAGGCAGTTTGTGTGCTAGAACTATGGGAGGTGGCAGAAACTAGGGGTCCTGATAAGGTATGTGGGCCCCAGTCCCAGAGCCACCTCTGTTCCCCAGCACTGGGTTGTTTTAACCATTTCTGGGCTGCACTGAAGTGATGTCTCATTCTCAGCGTCTTTGCCATTTTGCACATACATACATGTGCACTGCTCTTCCGGTGTGGCTTTGTGTGCTGACCAAATACTTCCAGTCACCTCTTTCTTTCCTTAAGGGCTGGAGTGACCAGAGAGAGGCTTTGCAACTGCCAGGCTGCAAGCCAAGGGAGACCCCTTTTTGCTTTGGCGCTGGGAAGACAGGGGCTGGGGGTGCTGGCGGTGGGGCGCGGCAGTCAGAAGGGACGAGAAAGGAACAGTGTCCCCGGGCTCCGAGCTGAGGTCCACCTGGTGTCCGTCGCCGGGGGCCTGCCGGCGGCGCTAGCAAAGAACAGGCACACGCGTCTGGTTGCTGTTTCATTTTATATAACAAATTGCTTGGGGTCCGGGAGGTGGCAGGCGGCCGAGAGCCCAGCGTGAGCCGGGGCCTGGCTGGGAGAGGCGGCGAGCAGAGGGTAACCCCGCACTCGCGTGTGAGCAAGGCCCGGGAGAAGGGGCGCGAAGACTTCCCCCGGCACCTGTGAGCAGGGCCAAATCGCGGATTTTACCTGGGGGTCCGGGGTCCAAAGAAAGACATAAACTGTTTGCACTTTTAAAACCCGGCCTCTGCTGTCCCCTGCATCCAAATGGAACAACCCTCTCCCATTTTCCCTACCCGGTTGTGAACACTCCCCCCTGGCCTAGACGCCCACGGCCAGCCGGCCGGCCAATTGTCCTGCTACAATCACACTCGTCCTCAGGCTAATCCAGAGAAGTCAAAACACACAGCTCCCAGAGAGAGCTCTCCTTCGCCTCCCGAGGTGCCAAATCAAATGCAGTGGCCTGAGGAGAGTTGGCACACGGGGCTCCGCGCTGTGGCCGGCCAGGGGCTCTGGAGATGGGTGGCGGTGACGTGCTGGGTGACCAGGCCAGGGGAGTGGGCAGGTGGCCAGCACTGGCCGGCCTGAGCCCCACACGGCGCCCTCCTCTTCGGAAAAACGTTAGGGCCTGGCGGTCCATGCGTTCAGATGGGCGACTCCCCGCCTGGCTCGAGACTCTCCTGGGCGCACAGGCCGGAGTCCCGGGGGGTCTTCAACGGTGCGGCCTAAGGCGACCCCCGGAAGGAGAGGCCAGGTCTGGAAGTAGCAAGCCCCAGACTAAAAGTCGGTCAGTGACGCGGCTGGGCGCAGGGTAAGCGGCCTGTTGCCCGGGGGGACTCGGCGCCGCCTGGCTGGGCCACTGCCATCCCTGCGTCTTCTCCTGTGGCCCCACCTGTCCGCCAGACGGCCTAGGCCGGGATGGAGGGGGAGAGCCGAAAGGTGCACCCCTCCTCCAAGGGTGACTCGAATTCCTTTGGACTCGCCCTCCGGGCAGCTCCTTCTCCCCTGCCCGGCCCGACCCCCCCCCTTTGGCAAGCCCCTCACGTGCGGACTGTCCAACCCGAATCAGAAACCCCCTGGCTTCTCCCTGCTGGTCTCCCCCTTTCCGCCGCACCCTTACCTACCCAATTTTTATCTCGCTACAATCAGGGGTTTTCTGAACCGGGGGAAAGGTGGCGGCGGCGGAGGGAGGGCCTGGATCCCTCGAAGCTGGAGGCCCCGGCTAGGGCTGGGGGCGGAGTGCAGGGTGGGGGGGGGGCGAGTAATCTCTGTGCGCATCTCCTCTCTCTTTGAGTCTCCACAGCGCTCGCCTCTCCTCCTGGCCCGGGCGGGTTTCCTTCCGAGTTTTAAACGGTGATAGATGAATAAGCAAAAAAAAGAAAAGAAAAGAAAAAAGGGTAAATCAAACCACATGCCACCCCCAGAGCGATGGCTCATGTCGTGGGGAAGGTAGACCCAGGGGCCGGGGCGGGTGGGCGTGGGAGCCGGGGAGAGGGTTGCGCATGGACAGCTCTTTTTGCCCGAGTTCCTGCGGGGTTCCCTCTGGACGCATCCACCTCCAGCATCTTCCCATCGGCCAGTGAGTTTTGGGGTCCCCTTTCTCTGCATTCCCCGCAAGTCCTCTGCTCGCTGTGTTTTATTGCAAAGAGCCGCACAGCCCACTGCCTGATGCTGTCTCACCGTGTTTAGGTTTTACTCCCCATTCTCTGCATTTCGCCTCGTGCAGGAACGAGAAAAGGGGCCTGGGTGGGCGAAGCGGAGAGAATATGTATTTAACCTGCGGGGCCCGGGGCGCAGCGCCGGGGCGGGCTCCCCCGCGGTGTGGCCCGCGCAGCCGGGGCCGGGCGGTGGCGCCTTGGGCCGTGTCCCCGGCGTAACCCTCGCGCCCGGCAGCCGGCGAGCTGTTTATACAGCTTTACCTGTGCTAGTCTCGTATCCAGTAAAAATCCTCGCCCGGCCAGGGTAACCTAATCCGGGGCCAGGCGGAGGAGGGGGCAGTGAGGCTGGCTGGGGCGGAGAGGGAGGTGTGCGCGCGCCACAAACCGGGGTCTCTCCTTTGCCCCTCCTCCCACGACAGGGAAGGAAATCTGGACGTGGTTCGGATGACCGAGGTGGGGACCCGGGCTACGGAGGAAAGAGGCCGGTTTCCACGTCTCTCTCCTTCGTCTTTTCTCCCTCTAACAGGCAGGCGTCGGGGACCAGCACAGCGGCCGCAGCTCCGCAGCGCGCCGCCGAAGGCGCGCGGGTCCCCGGGGCGCCCTGGCCCGGGCTCGCGAGGCCAGGGGACAGATTGCCCGCCCTGGCCTGGCTCAGGTCGCCCTCGCCCCGCTTTCGTCTTGCCCCAGTCGCCCCGAATAATTCCTACACCGAGGAGAAACCGAGCGAGGGAGGGAGCCCGCGCCTCCCCAACCAGACCTTGCCTCTCGGGCAGCCCCGGCCACTCTCCCGAGCGCCCCGGGTCCCGACTGCGTCCGGCGCGCGCAGACGAATTAAACGCCTCTCGGCGGTTATTGTCTGCCGCTAATTGCTCCAACAATGGCCACTATTAAAATGGAGACACCCAATTAAAGGCCCCGCGGAGCCTGCGCTCGGCTCCCGGCCGGAGGCTTGGAGACCGCCGGGCCTCGACACCTCCGGCCTCCACTGCTTCCCCAGACGCACGGCGACCGCGGCCGCTTCACGCCGTTTTTATTGACCGGCCGCGGCCCGGGAAGATTCATCGGCTGGAATGGGAAGGGATTTCTCCTCCCCCAGCCCCGGCTCGCCAGGGCCTGGGGCCGAGCCCCGGTCGCTGGCCCGTGCTGTGGCTCCCCGCCCCCAGCCCCGCAGGTTCCCGGCTGCTTTTCTGTCTTTAACGGCGCGGCCGGGTCCGCCCAGGCCGGCGCCGCGGCTCCGGGGGGAGGGACGCGGCGGCGCGGCCCGGCTCCGCTCCTTTCTGCCGCCTGCAAATGTTTGCTGCCTCGCTGGAAACCCGACTATTGCGCGCGCGCTCGGCTTTCAAAGTCTTTAAGTAAACACGCTCAAATGACCGCCCCGGGCGGCCCGAGGCGCGCTCGCTCCCCCTGCGCGGGATTAGTAAAACTTTGGCACTTCGACCCCGAGGCTCCGCTCGGCCCGCAGCGCGCGGGTGCCTCGGGCCGCTCCTGCCGGCACCTCGGCCCCGCGGAGCTCGCCTGGACGCGCCCGTCGCCTGGCTCCGGGGGGTGACGCTGGCCGCGCGGGTCTCCGCTCCGTGCGTCCGCGACCCTAGGGCGCAGCCCGCGGGACCCAGTCCTGCCCCAGGCGCCGCGGCCTCTGGTTTCCGTGCGGGACGGGGCTCCCCACGTCCGCCGAGGCCGCGTCTCCGCGCCCCCGGGAGGGCGTGTGGGAGGGACCTGCGACGGCGCGTGTTGGGGCGGGGGTATGTGCGTGCCAGCTCGCCCCAACCGAGAAGACGAGAGTCAGACTCCCTTTCTCGCCCTTTCCCCAGGAGGACACTCAGACCCCGCTCAACTTGACGCCTAAAGCGGCCGCCTCGAGGCCTGGCGTTGCAGATAGGCCCACTGGCCGCCGCCGGCTCACGCACCGCGCTGGGACCCGGCTGCCCCGGGCGCGGTGGCCGGGCCGTCGCCTGCTCGGCTCCCGGATGCTTGCCCCCGGGGTCCCAGGCGTCCAGGCCGCTCGCCAGCCGCTTACCCTGGTGAGGGCCGGCGACCCTGCGGCGGCGGCCGCGGTGGCGGCGGCAGCATCCTCCTCGGTCGCCTCCTCGCTTTCCTCCACCGGAGCTCAGTCGGCTGCTCCCGGGGAGGAGGGGGACCCGCTAGACCGACCAGGCCGGGCCGGCGCCTGGGGAGGGGGCGCGTCAGGTCTGCGGGAGGGCGCAGAGGCGACTCCGCGGGAGACCCGGGTCAGCCCAGCGGCGGTGGCCGAGGGAGAATCAAGGCCACCTTTCTCCCCCTTCCCCCCGGCCACAAGCCCCCTCCCCTCCCCCGCCGCCCTGGGAAGAGGAAGCCCGGCCTGCCTTTGCCGGCGAGGCGGGTCAGGCCGGCGCCGGGTCTGGCCCGGACCCCCGCAGCCCGGCTCTCCGCCTCGGGCCACGCGCCGCAGCCTCCCCGGCCTCGCTCCCTCCCCCCTTCCTTCCCCGCGGGTCCCGAGGCCGACCTCGGCCCTCCCTCCTCGGCATCCCCCTCCCCTGCGTTTCCCTCCCCCCTGCTCTGTGCTGCCCGCTCTGGGGCTGGGCCCGTGACGTCAAACCCAGTGTGGCGTCGGCGAGACTGGCCGGCGCGGGCCATCAAAAGACCAACGTCCTCTTTCCCAATTACCCACTGTCAGTCCGGGAACAGGGGCGGACCGGCTGGGAATTAAATGTTAAATACCCCCTGCAGGCTGGCTCCATTACCCGGGGCATCCAGCCCCAGGCCCCCCACCCCTCTCTGCCAGCCTGCAAACCACCCAGACCTAGAGGGGCCTTCGAGATCTTTCCTATTCCCAAGGTGGGGCGCTCGGGGAGGGGGTGCCCTTCTCCGGCGCGGTGCAGCCCGACCCGGTGCGGGCGAGGGAATTAAAACGAATAACCCCCCACCCCAACCACGGTGATCAGAGAGGCCCCCCTACCCCGGAAGGCCTCCTTCTCGCACACAGTTTCTGTCTTTTAAAATCGTTCTTTTTTTTTTTTTTTTTTTAGCCTCAGAAGTTAACATTTTTAAGAGCCGGCGTCAGTCAGGAGCTTTTCTGTCCCGAGGACGGCTCTCTTTCGCCCCTTCCCCGGGTCCCTTCTCGGTCTGGGCGCAGAGGACCCCAGGCCCGGCCCGGAGGTTGCCCGCGTGGCCGTGGACTGGGGGGCTGCTTGGCGGGTCCACGTCTCTCTCCATGGGCGCGCAAAGAAGCACTTTTTCTCTCTTTTTTTTGCCAGTTTCCATCCTTAATCTTAATCCCGGGCCTTTTAGCAAAAAAATGCGTGCGCGTCCGTTTCTCCTTGTTTATAAGAGTGGTTTCCGGTGAATGTTAGCAACATTTTAAATAATTAAAAGGTTTGGAGAGCGCCGTGAGAGATGCTCGGCCGGCCGGGAGACTGGAGTGGTCAGAGGGAAAATCGATGCCCCTTTATGGGCCGCAGTAGCGCGGGAGGCCAAGTGGGCTCGGCAGAAACGTGCGGGGAGGGTTTTATTTTATTTTATTTTTTAAATAATTTAAGGTTTTTCTTCCTGTTGGAAATTCTAGAAATCCAACCTTGATTTCAAAGCAAATATCAGATAGAAGAAGGTGCGGACTCAAGAGAAGCTGCAAATCCAAGACCAGGAGGACGCACGTTTCCACTACTCTCAAAACACATTTTTATTCGCCTTTCTGCGAGGATTGTGTTTTAAAAGAAGACATCCTCCCCCTACACCAAGTGGAATCTGAATATGGCTGTTTTTTTCCTCCTCGCATGAAAGGAATCCTTCAGAACTTACTTTTAGGGACGGCTCCTTCTATCTGGGATTTTTGTGTTTGTAGGGGATTAATTGCATGGGGTGGAGGAGCGAGTGAGGGAACAATGTCTTCACATAAAACCCCAAATCAGGCTCTCGGCTCGGTGGGTGGGATGGCCCGCGGGAGGACCCCCACTCCTCCTCTCCCACGTTGGCCTGCAGGGAGCAGGGGGTGGACCTGGAACAGTCTTCTGTTCCCGCCTGACCCCTGCGCGCCCGGGCCGCGTTCGGGGGCCCGCGGCTGCAGCAGCCCGGGCGCCGCTAGGGGAGGCAGCGGCTCCAAGGACCGAGCGGGGCCGCGCAGGTTGGAGCCCACGGGGCGGGCCAATCGCCGCCCGGCCGCGGCCTCGCCCGCGGATTGGCCCTCCTCGGCCCCGCCCTCCCGCGCCGGCCCCGCCCCTCGCAGGGCTGTCCCGGAGCCGCGCTCCCTCCTCCCGCAGCCGCCCGGAGCGCGGAGACCAGCCCGGGACCCCGTAGCGGCGACCGCCCGGCGGCCGGAGCTGGGGCCGGGGAAGGGGGCTGGCTTGCCCCGCCCGGGTAGAGGAGCCTGGAGCCCGAGTGAGTGGGACTCTGGGCAGGGGCGGAGGGGGACGCTCGGTCACTGGAGTGGAGACCGAGTTCTTTCTTCCCATCCGCTCTGAGTGCACTTGGGAGCGGGTTAGGGTCGGTCCCTCCTCCGTCTCCTCGCTGCTGTCCCCTCCAGAGGCAAACACCGGCTGCAAATATCAGGCCGGGGAGGGCAGAGCTGCAGCAGCAGATGCATGTGTATGCGAGAGGGTCGAGGACGCAGAAAGCTCGGGGAAAACAGCGACAAGGACAACAGTCACTCGCGCGCGCCACTCCTGGGCGCACTCCCTTTGCCCGGTTCCTCGGCCTCGTAGGAAATCGGCCCGAGAGGAAAATCCCGAAGTCCCTTGACATTACTCTTTCTTTTTTTTCTCCCTGATCAGTTTTCCATGCACATAAGCCCCACATCGGTAGACTCTCCCCAATACCCTGGGTTGGATAATTTAATCATAAACAAGGTTTGCGCATTGAAAAAAAAAGTCTGCAAAAGAAAAGTCTGCCACCAGTCCGAGCTAACTTTATGAATGGGGCAGGCGGGTCTCTCCGGGACGCGGCGATCTCCCGGCCCAAATGAATCGGCTGGAGCAGGAGGCACATTTAAAGGGCCAGAGCGCGAATTCGCTCGCGCCCGCCCCTCCGCCCCCGGCCCCGCGGGCCGCGCCCACCCTGCCCGCCGCCCCTGCGCCGGCGGCCGCCCTCCGCGGCGCCCCTTTCCGGTCAGTGGAGGGGCGGGCGGAGGGGCGGGGGCGTGCGGGGGTGGGGGGAGAAGTCCCGGAGCGGGTTTGGGTTGCAGTTTCCTTGTGCTCGGGATCCTGTCCCCTCCTCGCCAGCGCCAGGCTCCTCCCCCTCGGCGCGATGACACTAGAACCTCCTTAAGTTGCGTCGCGCCACAGCTGTCTGCGAACACTGAGCTGCCTGGCGCCGTCTTGATACTTTCAGAAAGAATGCATTCCCTGTAAAAAAAAAAAAAAAAATACTGAGAGAGGGAGAAAGAGAGAGACAGAGATAGGAAAAGAGAGGGAGACGGAGAGAGCGCGAGACAGAGCGAGCCACGCAATCTGACCGAGCAGGTCAAACGCCTCCTCCTCCTCCTCCTCTCTGCTCCTCGCTGTTCAGGTTGGTACCGGTGACTCTTTTTTTTTTAAAGTTGGATCTCCCCCCCCCTTTCACTTGGGAGGACTTTAAAAACTGTATAAAAACCCCAACTCTCCTCTTTTGGAGATCTCGTAGAGGCTGGAAGGAAGGTCCCGGGACGGGTGTCCCCGAGGGAGGGACTTGTCCTCCACGTTGTGACCGCTCGGCCGGCCCGGGGCTCCCGGGAGCCGGGTCGCTGGGGTGTCCCTGGGAGTCTCGCTTCCTCCGCGGCCGCGTCCCCGCGCGCGTGTGCGTGTCCCGGGTGCGCAGGGCCGGGCGGGCGGGCGGCGCGGGGCGGTGGTGCCCCTTCCAGAAACTCAGGTGCTAAAGTGCCTACCGGCTCATCCAGGTCTCCTTCTCTCCCTTGCAGGTGACCCGAGGAGAGACTCAGCCTCGGAGCAGCGGAGGAACCCGGTGCACCGGAGCCTCCCTTGGAGGATTCCAGAGTCCTCGCCCCCTTTTACAATTTGGCCCCTGTTGTCCTGACGTACCTAGTTTTTGGATTTTTTTTTTTATTCCCTTTCTTCTCTTTGCTAAACCACCCCGCAAGGATTTTTTCCCAAAGCCCTCTTGTTCGCTCGCCTCTCCTTCCCAGCCTTCCCATTCCCCCGCTGAGAGCGAAGCATTAAGCGATCCGGCGCTCCGACGGCAGGAGCCCCCCGACCTCCCAGGCCGACCGCCCTCCCTCTCCGCGCGCGGGTGCCGGGCCCGGCGAGAGGGCGCGAGCGCAGCCGAGGCCATGGAGGTGACGGCGGACCAGCCGCGCTGGGTGAGCCACCACCACCCTGCGGTGCTCAACGGGCAGCACCCGGACACGCACCACCCGGGCCTCGGCCACTCCTACATGGACCCGGCGCAGTACCCGCTGCCCGAGGAGGTGGATGTACTTTTTAACATCGACGGCCAAGGCAACCACGTCCCGTCCTACTACGGAAACTCGGTCAGAGCCACGGTGCAGAGGTACCCCCCGGCCCACCACGGTGAGTCCGCCCGGGGTGCGGGGACCCGGCCAGCGCGCCCGCTCCCGGGGCCGGGGAGGCAGGGAGGGACCGGGGGCGGGAGGAGGAAGCCGGGCGAGAGCCCCCAACTGCAGCTACTGGTTCATTTACCAAAAAAAATTGGGGCCCGGAAATGGGCGAGGAAGCTGTCTCTCTGGTAGTGAGATGTGTTTTTGAAAAAGTCGCAGTCGCCGCCTCTCGCCGGGGCCTGGCTCACCTGGCGGGCGCTGAACCGCAGGCTTCTGTCCCCGCGAGGTGGCCGCAGGTTCGGGGGTCCGCGAGGTCCCGGGCGCGGGGCGCCAAGTCTTTGCCCCCGCCAGCCCAGGCGTCCCGGGCCGGCAGCCGGCGCCCGCCAAGCGGGGCTGGAACCCGGCTCTTCCAAAGAGCCTCGCTCCTTGGTGTCCCCCCAGCTCTTCTAGGGGGGCTTCTGCCCGGCATCCTCGGATTCGCTTCTCCACGCACAGGCCCCAGAGACGCATTTATTCACACCTTTCTGTTTGACCTTTCCCCAAAGCTAGTGCATGTGGTTTTTAGGCAGGTCTCCTGTCTCTTGGCTTCGGGCATGGCATTCTGATGCTTGGAGGGGTTTGGGGGTGGGAGGGAAGACCAGTGTCTTAAGTTTGAGAGACCTGAGGCTTCCTAGAGTCCCGGCTGCACAGAATTTTCCTGCGTCTTCTGCCTCCAGGTTGCCTCACTGGCTGCAACTCTTGCCTCGCTCTGCCTCGGGCCTACAGCGGCGCATTAGGCTCCCACACGAGATTTAGGGTATATCAGGGTTCCAGCAGGAGCGCTGCCAGTGTTCTGGTGACACCCCTGCCACCCCCCCCCTTTTATTTTCTCCTTTCACCTTTAGGAGTTTAGGAGAGTTCTGAAATGTTTGAGAAAGAAAACCAGACCAATATAGTTGGGGGGGAGGCGGAGGAGAGAAAAAGATCTAACACTTTCCAGCTGTAAGTTTTGTTCCTGAAGAAGAACTAGGAGCAAAAATTGGGGGCAGAGAAAAACGTGAGGCTTTCTCAGGCCGGCCAGACCGAGGGCTGCCCTGGTCCCTGCACCTCAGAGGCCGCTTTGGCGCCGATGACATAGCCCCTGGGGCAGCAGGCGTCCTCGGGCCTTGCTGCCACCAGGTTGAAACAATCGTTTCTGCGGATGGGGCGCTCTTTGCCCACGTTCTGCGCAGATCAGCAGTTGAGTGGAAACGCGGCAGATGCAGGCTTAATATTATTTACTATGCTACTTCCTGCATAATGCGAATCTTGACCCTTGGTGTTCAGAGAACCCTCCTTCCCCCTGAACTCCCCTCCCCTTCCTCTCTCTGAAGATTTTAGTTTCAGTATTGCTCTTAATGGTGGAAGAAAATGTCAAATGCTGAGGCAGGTACCACTGGATTAGAAGATCAATAAGTGTGTGGATTTGCACTTGCCGTGTAAATGTACCCCTCTCAGCCTATGGACCCTTGCGAGTTATGGCTAGCTTAAAATCGTGTATTTTAAACGAAGGCTAAATAGGCTCTGCATGAGTCATTCTGGGTTTAAAATATACACATCACCTGGAATTTTATGTCTCAGGGACTCAGGTGGAAATTCACGTATCACACTGGTGGAATCGCAGCTTTGAGGGCTTGTGGGACTTACTTTCTTTTTTTCTTCTCCTGTAGGATTTGGGAGGGTGGAAAGAAAAGCAGGTAAAAACTGCCACCCCAGGGTCTAGCCTTGGAAACTTGCTTCAACAACCCCCAAGCAATTGAATGTTTCCTTGCAAATCCCATTTCAGGCCTTTTGGAAGCAGCCTTGCAGATTCTGAGAACGCTGCATTGGGGTTCTGGGAACTAGAAGCGACTCTGTCTTCTTTTCCAAGGCCTCTCCTTCCTGCACGCGAGCCTGCCCAGCAGGCAGGCGCGGGGTGGGGAGCTGGGCCTCTCTGGGGTGCTGAGCGGCCGGCCGTGTGGCCAGGGCTCATCGTTTGCAGCTGACCCTCTTAACAGGCTGGCCGGGATTAAGTCTGGGCCTGGGGATTCTGGGCCATTGAAGGCAACCGATAAATCAAGTCAGGTTCTAGAGAGAGGCCTCAGGGAATGTGATTTAGACCGTGTATCTGGACGGGCCAAAGAGGCCGAGGGGCCCCTCTCCACTCCCGAGGAGCAGCCCCTCTCGGGTGTCAGGCACAGGCCCTTCGTTTTGCTGGCAGTGAGGGATATTCCGGTGGGAGAGAGGGATGGACCGAGTGTTCCCCTGCCTCCTGCCCCCAGGTGTGTGGCCAGGTACTGCTGGGGCCTCTCCGGGTAGAGAGTGGGCCTGGGCTTGGGCTTTTGCTGCCAGGGAGGCTAGGGACTGAGAGGGGGGGAAGTCCCCAAGCTTGTCTGGGGGCCTCCCGGGACCACCCTCACCTTTCTTCTCTCTCCTGCCCCTTGCCCGCCCTGCAGGGAGCCAGGTGTGTCGCCCGCCCCTGCTGCATGGATCCCTGCCTTGGCTGGACGGCGGCAAGGCCCTGGGCGGCCACCACACCGCTTCGCCCTGGAACCTCAGCCCCTTCTCCAAGACGTCCATCCACCACGGCTCCCCGGGGCCCCTCTCTGTCTACCCCCCGGCCTCGTCCTCCTCCCTGTCCGGGGGCCACGCCAGCCCGCACCTCTTCACCTTCCCGCCCACCCCGCCCAAGGACGTCTCCCCCGACCCGTCGCTGTCCACCCCGGGCTCGGCCGGCTCGGGCCGGCAGGACGAGAAGGAGTGCCTCAAGTACCAGGTGCCGCTGCCCGAGAGCATGAAGCTCGAGTCGTCGCACTCCCGCGGCAGCATGACCACCCTGGGGGCGGCCTCCTCGTCGGCCCACCACCCCATCACCACCTACCCGCCCTACGTGCCCGAGTACAGCTCCGGACTCTTCCCCCCCAGCAGCCTGCTGGGCGGCTCCCCCACCGGCTTCGGGTGCAAGTCGAGGCCCAAGGCCCGATCCAGCACAGGTAGGATCCGCCTCTCCCCTGCGCCCCCTCCCAGCCCTTCCTCTTCCTCCCACCTTCCCGCCTCCAAAATAAATCCAGGGCCCCTCTGGGGAGCCGGGGTGTCCCCAGACCCTGCCGAGATCCCATTCCTTTGCATTCTTCCAGCCGGGAGGAATGCCTGTGTCCTCTTGTCCCTGTGTCCTCCTGTCCTCAAAAGCAGAGGGGAAGTGGGATCTGATTTAAAACCCCCCCAATGAGCTGGGAAAGGAAAAAGACAGACAAAACACAAAGCAGTGCCCTCTCCTGCTCGAGCTGGCTGGACTTCTGCGTTCTGCTGGTAACCTTTAGTCAGTTTCCAAGACCAAATGGAAGGCCCGGGGAATAAATCTTTAGTGTTTAATGCTAAAAACGAAACCTCCCCAAACCTAAACAAACACAGGTCCCTCCTGTGACCCCTTTGGCCTCTGTCAGTCTGACTGTTCCTCTCTGCTCAGCTCCGAGGGGGTCAGGCAGGAGGACAGCCCTTTAGATAGACGTGTGTGAACAGAGTGTGTGTATATACACTTTTCTGGGCAGGGGGCAGAAATTGGCAAAAAGCGGCGCGCACATTCCTTGCTCGGAATTTGGGGGCTTCTGAGCCGAACTTCTGGAAGGAAGAGGCGGCTTCGCATTGGGGAAGCGGAGGGGAATGGACATCTAATGTCTCCCGGCCCAGTTGGTTACCTGCCGCTCTCCCAGAGCTCTCAGTGTGGGCAGGGGCCGGGGGGGCAGGGAGCCGGATTAGGGCATAACTCCTCTGTCACCCTGAAAGCCAGGGGAGGTAGAAAGGACAGGAGAAGTTCTCTAGGTGCAGTCTCTGCTTCCTGAACTTACTCCCTTTCCGAAAAACGTGTACCCCATCTAGCAGCACGCTGCATGCATATTTTATCCCACTGGTGTCGTCCCTTGCATTAAAGGGAAAAAAAAAAAATCCCAAATATTTTTGCTTTAAAAACGAAATAATCCATCATCACCAATTTTGTTCCTGACCAAAGTAATGGAGTCAAAAGAGAGAGAAATTCTCTGAGATTAAGAAGGGACTCTGTTTAGACAGGAATTTGTGAAGACTACGATGTCTCCTTAGGTCCATCCTCTCCCTTGTCACCTCTGCCTCTCTCTGTAGGGATCCTATATAACAAGCAATGGTGACAATCACTTGTCTTTTAAGGGCGAGATGGGCAGTCCAGCATGGGAGCTTCCAAAGCTCCCTCCCGGGTTGAAAAACTTCAGAGGGAGGGCTCTGGGAGCCCAGTGACCATGAGATCAGTTTTCAGGGTTTTTTTTTTTTTTTTTTTTCCAGGGTGACATTCACTCCCACTGCCTGGGCAGGACTGTCTCTATTTAGTTGATATGTTTTAGCTAATCCAATTATTTTCAGACTGCTGCACGCGACAGTTGCATTGTTTATCCTGAGCCAGGAACTTTAATAGAGTCCGGATGCGGTTAGGCTGAGAGAAAAACTCAGACCTGCATGTTCAGTACATGAAAGTAGGCAGGAGGCAGAGGGAGGCAGGCTGGCTGATGGAGTCAGAAAGAAAGCAAGGGCATGGGAGAGCCGGGGAGGAGCAGAGTGGCCTCCCCGGGGTGCCTGGTGTGGGGGGGGGCTGGCCTTGTGGGGGTGGTGGGGAAGGGTCGGGGAGAGATAGGGGTGCAGCTTGACCCAGAAAAAAAAAACAGGCTGGGAGCTGCATGTAACGAGGGCAAACCTGTGTATTTGGGGGTCATAATGGGATTTTTTTTTTTTTTTAAACTTCTCTTTTCTGGTAGGGCTATGAGGCTGGGGGAAGATCGTGGTATCTGAGGTTGGTGCCGTGGTTTGTGTGGGGGAGGGGACAGAGTGACTTTTCCAAGAGACTCTGGTTTCTTTGCCCTCATTTCCGAGTTTGATTTCTCCCCCTCTCCTGTGCGCCGTACTTTCTGCCTTCAGTGGAGCCTCCTTTTTTTCCCTTCTCTCATCTCTTCCCTTAAGACTCTGAACGTGGATGGGGGGGGGAAGGTAGTTTTCCCCAGCAAGACAGCTAGGGATATGTAAGCACCTATTTTATTTTTTTGGCAAGGCAGGGAGGAGGCCATTGCAATCTGCCCTTTTTACTTCCTCCTCTTCACTCCTTTCTCACAGTCGGCAAAATCCGAGAACAGCACACCTGGCCAGCGAGGGAGCTGGGACTTTTGGGAGAGCGGAGGGAAGTTTCGAGAAGTCCCCCTGTGTGCAGAGGGTGGACACCGTGGGAGTTCTCGAGGAAGGGATTCTCTTGGTTTTAGTGGTTGCTTTCTTTCTTTTTCTTTCTTTTTTTTAAAACCTCTTCTTTGCAAACGCATTTGCTGAAGGAGGAGGCAGAGAGAGGGTTGTCGCTGGAGAAACGGTTGAGCTGTGGTTAGGGCACCTATTGCCTTCTTAACGCTTGGGCTTTCAGGGCTGGGATCTGTCTTTGCAAACAAAAGACAAAGCCTTTTTGCAAAGGGCCATTTCTTTGGGCACCTCCCTCCACCTTCCTCGGAACAATCTCCTGCCCGGCTCCCTACCCCCTTGCTCCCACGGCCCAGTTCCAGGCGGGCCAGGGGCCTTTGCAAATGGCTGTTGAATGTCAGGAGGCCTCGCAGCTCTGTGGTTCTTGTCACCTAAGAGAGAGGTGTCTGCCCGAGCCGTTCACAACAGGCAGGGGGCGAGGAGAGGGGAGGAGAGGACACAGGAGAGAGCCGGGGCCTCCATTAGGAAAATTGGCTGTTTGCTGAAGTCACAGACCAGAGGCAACAGGGAAAAATAGAAAAAGAAAAAAGCCCACACAGGGCGAGATCGCAAACTTGCCGAGTGAATCAAGACAGAAAATTGCCCTAGTGTGCAGAGCCTTGTTGGAGAGGTAACCATTGCTAGCTTTCAAGGTCCCTCTGAAAAGGAAGCTGTCATCCTCCCCGCCCGCCCTGCAAAAGAAAGGAAATCAGACTGATCGAGTGAGGCTGGGAGGTCCCCGAGTGCCAGGGTGCCGGCTCAGGGTGCCTGGAGCCGGCAAAGCCTCGCACAGCCCCCTGCCCTGTGCCTAATTGGGGGGTGCGTGTGTGTGGGGGAGCCTGGGTGGCCCCTTTCCGGGCAGGGTGGGGAGTGGGCCTGCAGCCTCAGCCAGGACAGGGCCAGAGCTGGGGCCCCCAGAAGGGGCTGACCCTGCACCCACTTGGCCGCCTCCTGGCTGGGCTGTAGGCAGGTGGCTTCTCCTCGCCCACTCGCCCTACTGCCCTGCGCCTCCCCTCACACCTCCCCCACACCCAGTCTGCCACCTCCCTCCTGCTTCTGACCCCAGCTTGGGTATCTGGGTATGATTCAGTCCAAGGCCTTTTTGAGAAGCGCTGTTTAGGCTCACCAGTGCAATGTGTCTGTGGATAATCGCAGGGGTTCTGAGATAGAAGGTTCTCCGGAGACCCCAGGCTAAGAACCCTTTTGGAATCTGGAGGGGAGAAAAAAAATTCTCTTAGCTTCTCCAATTGTTTTTTTTTTTTTTTTGAAAAAGCAAAGTAGATTAAAACTATAAGGCACTAACCCTGACTCTCATGGAAGAAGGAGGCAAGACCCTCTCCCATGTGCAAAAGTCTTTAACTTCCCTGAAGATCACAGGCCTGCACGTGGGACCCCACTAGCTCCCTCTACTTGGTCTGGGGGTTTCCAAAGGCCCCGTATCTGAGGCAGACTTCTCTTCCTTTTAGGGAAGTCAGAATCCCTAAGGTCCCTTGCAGGTTCTTTTCTCCCTCCTCCAGTCTTCCTCCATGGTTGTCGGTGGTTGATTAATCTCTCAAAACAGAACAATCTTCAGGGCTCATCTCTCTCCCCTGCTCACATTCCAGTATCTTCCTCTGGGCCTCCCCTCTCTGGGGGGCCACCTTGAGCAGAGGGCTTCCTCCCAGGCACCAAGAGAACTAGGTGGGTGGTGGGTCCCCCCCTCCCCCAAATCAAGGAGGTTCTCCTAGAAAAGCATGAAATCAGTCAGCAAACTCTAAAATGGTCATTTAAGGGATTCTTCCTAGGAACTTGCTGGGGGTGGGTCTGGGTGGTGAATTCTGCCCAGAGGAACCCAACCCTGCCTGGCCGGTTTTTTGTTTATTTTGTTTGTTTGTGTTTTTGGAAAAAGAGAAACTCCAGGCAGGCCTTGGTTAATGAGCCTGCCTCCTGAGAGCCTCCACTCGCTGACTGTCCTCCTAACCCATCCTGTCTTCCCCGTTCCCTTCTTTCTGGGTTCCCTATTCACCCCCCACCCCCAGCACCCCCTGGCTGGGGTCACAGTTCAGCTTCAGTCTCATAACCCATCTGGAAAGCTATGGAAATCCCTGCTGGCTCCTAATCTCTTCCCTTCCAGCTAGGGACGTGTACAGTTTGATTAAAAGTAAAATCTGAAGCCCTAGCTACTCAGATCAATCAGCCAATGGATCAATCGATACGTCTATTTATTATCTGTTTTATCTATCTAGCCATTGATTCATCTTTCCTTTCCCCGGATCCTAATCTTCATTATTTAATCAATCTATATAGACAGACCTAGTGATGATAATGGGTCATCTTTGTATTTCTTTTTTTTTCTTTTTTTTAATCCTTGGAGGGAAACACATGGCATGTTTTGCTTTTGCCACCCGTCCAGGACTCAGAATTTTCTCAGGGAAGTGTTTTGGGGTTGGACTCTGCCTTCCTCCTTGGTCGGCCTGGTCTTCCTCATCCAGGCCCAGGAGTAAGGCTCTCTGGCTGTGGACGCCTCCGCCCCTTCTGTGGGTGCCATCTGTGATGTGCCATGTGGGTACCAGACCGGGGAGGGTCGTGCCAGGCATGGCAGCCACTCTGCTCCACTTTGAAGCCCCCCTGAGAAGGGGGCGGGCGTGGGGACGGTCCCCAAAAGTGGAGGAAGAAAGCGAAAAGTCCCCAACTTGACTTTGGGCTCCCCGGATTCCAAGTGCCGTCCGCCCTTCCCTGTCTGTGTGTGTTTTCCCGCCATTTGCGACTTATCTGCGGTTTTGTTTCCAGAAGGCAGGGAGTGTGTGAACTGCGGGGCAACCTCTACCCCACTCTGGCGGCGAGATGGCACCGGGCACTACCTGTGCAACGCCTGCGGGCTCTACCACAAGATGAACGGACAGAACCGGCCGCTCATCAAGCCCAAGCGGAGGCTGGTGAGTTTCCCCGTGGGGAGGACAGACCCCCTCGGCCACCCGTCTCGGGTCTTTCATTTCCTGTCTTCGGGAAGGGACAGGCTCCTTCAGGAAATTGGCAGGACAGCACGAAATCATGTCAGCTTGCTTGGGACAGTTTCCTTTTTGCTTTGCAAATTAGATACACAGGAAAACTCTCTCTGTCTCTCTCTCTTTTTTTTTTTCCCTCTCCGTATTTCTTAAGCCACTCGGTAGATTTTTAAAGATGCCGACTTCTTGGTTGTCAAATCTGCAACGCAGATCGTAATAGAACAAGTGCGTTAAATGGACCAGGGCGACTGATTCAACGTTGCTTTGAGCGAGGATCGCTGTTTCCCAGAAAAGGAAATTTAGTAGCAGGGTGCACTGTCTTAGGAACCTTCTAGAACATGTTCAGAGGTGATGGAGCATGTGGCCTCCGAGGAAGGGTCACTGGCTTCTTGTGCTGATGCTTTAAGATGGACGGGGCTCTGGGAGAGATGAGTTTCAGACGCAGCAGCCTCTACCGAGCCCAGCGAACGTTTCTTTCTTTCCTGCTCCTGGTCACCGAGAACTTTCCACGGGCAGTTCCTGGGGGAACAGTCTTGTGAGTCCCGTCTTGCTGCAGTTGGATCTAGCATTTGATCTTATTTTCTCTTTGAACTCCTAGGAGGAGGGTTGATAGTTCTTCTTATTTTTTTTTCCCCTTCTTTTTTTTTTTTTTTCTTTTTCTTTTTAAAACTTTTTGGCCATTAGGAATCCTTGAGCAAACCTGGCAGTGTCAAGCATTTATAAGCAGAACTAGCAGGAGAGGCCTATTCGTAAGCTTGTCCTTGGAACCTTAGGCCAGTGGGACAGCCCGAGTGTCTGTAACAGAGAAGGAACAGCTAACTGCAGTCCAGAGATCACAATGCATTCAGTGGTGCTGACATTCACTAAGCAGAGATTCGAGGAGGGGGTAGTTTCCCCAGGCAGATTAATGGATGAATTGGCATCCATCAAATTCTATGGGAGGGAACACACACATACACACACACACACACACCCCACAACCACGCTGTGTTCTTTTTAAAGAATTAGTTGTCCTCCCAATCAGATTGTAGCTGCAACTCAACACCTTTCACATCCTCTTTAGAAGAAGGAAAAACTTTCTAGGGATGGAAGTGCCCACATGACTTTAATTTCTGGCAATCGTGGATCTCCAGGCTTTATTCTCTCTGATCTCTGCCCCTTTCTCCAACTTTCTCAACCTTCCCCCCACTTCGCCTCATGCAGTTTGCTATTTTTTTTTTTTTCTTCCTTTCTCTCATGTGCAAAGCTCACTTCCTAGGAAAAAGCTGCCGGATATCTGAGCCCTGGAGATAACTCATAAACAACAACTCAGCTTCCCCAACCTAAACACCAAGATGTTTGAACGGATCAGAACAAGAAGCGTTTGGGAAAAAAAAAAAGAAAGAAAGAAATGGCTGGAGGTGTTAGCACAGAATGAATATGATCACACCACAAAAGAATGTTTTGAATCACTCAAAACCTGGCCTTAGTAAAAAAAAAAAAAAAAAAGAGAGAGAGAGACAGAACTAACAACAAAAACCTTCTTGTTAAAATAAGTCATGGTACCATCATAGTTGTTTTTTTTTTTTTTTTAAAGGGCAAAAGTAATGAAGAAAGAAGGGTTAAAAATCTCAGACTGTGGGCTGATGGATGAGCACGGGTTCATCTGACATTTTCTTGGGTTTTCTTCTTCTCTCTGTACAGATTACAGAGGAGGGTTCTACTTCCATTTTATATAATTTTGTCTTCACTCACCTTTCATAGGAAATCTCTAGAACTCTGAGTAATAATTGCTTTTAATTCTAGAGTTCATTGGCTGTCACCTTTTAAGCTGTCTGTTCTTTCTGAATCATCTGTCCTGGGTGCTTTGATATTTTTAGTTCCATAGAATTTATATACTATAGGAAGGAGGCAGTCAGGACACATTCAGATTTTTTTTTTTTTGGTAGATGTATTTGACTTTTGAACACCTAGAACATTTTGTTTTTTTCTTTCCTATATTTCCTAGACCTTCACCCCAGCTCCATCTTTTTAGCTTGCTATTTTTTTTTTTTTTCTTTTGAGACAGAGTCTCGCTTTGTTGCCCAGGCTAGAGTGAGTGCCATGGCATCAGCCTAGCTCACAGCAACCTCAAACTCCTGGGCTCAAGCGATCCTCCTGCCTCAGCCTCCTGAGTAGCTGGGACTTACAGGCATGAGCCACCATGCTTGGCTGATTTTTTTTCTATATATATTAGTTGGCCAATTAATTTTTTTCTATTTATAGTAGAGACAGGGTCTCGCTCTTGGTCAGGCTGGTCTCGAACTCCTGACCTTGAGCAATCCGCCTGCCTTGGCCTCCCAGAGTGCTAGGATTCAGCTTGCTGTTTTTGTCGGATATATTTGCAGATGCACTGAAGACCACACGGCCCATAATAGAGTAGCTGTTCCCTGAGATGCATATCTAACACTGAATAAACTCATGCAGGAAATAGAAGAGATAACCAAAGGGAAGATCCATTGAGTTTTTTTTTTTTTTTTTTCCTTTGTCTCACAACTAGCAAAAGTCTGAGCGGCTTGCTCTATTATATACTCCGCCTTCTGTCAGGGAACCAAACAGCGTGGCTTTGAGAGACTCTCTGCGTCAGTTCCTGTAAAGTCTGTAGTGCTGGGAACGTATTCTGAGCTTGCTTGGATTTATGTATGTGACTGTCACTACAATGCTAAGAATTACAGAGCGCCCCTCTTCCCTGGAGTTCTAATCTTACCAGTTGGCGTTATGTGGACGCACTATACATTCTAAATTGCTGGGCTGGGAAATCCAGGTGCCTGGGTAGATATTAGTCTACTCTATCAGAGTATTTATTTTAAAGGGGGGGGAAAAAAAAAACGATATGAAGATAATGATGATCACATATCACTTGTCATTGCCAAGACCATTAAGCACAGGTTGTATGCAGCACTTTTCTTTCCAAGAGTACACGAGGGAAAGGGTTATTTAAGTGTTAAATGATCACATTTCATAAAAGGCAGGTAGGCGTAGGCCTGTGGGCGTCGGAATCAGCTTTCTTGGACTGGTGAATGATTTTCAAAACGGGCAGCAGAAAAGTAGAACCTTCTCCGTTATGATATATCAGGGCTGTTTTTAATTTCCATTTCCTTAGACTACAGAAAAGAAAGAATTACTTAAAAAGTCCTAGCTCTGTTGTTTAGAATCCGTAGGAGCCTATCTGTGGAATGTCAGTGGCTTTGAAAGGAAAAGGAATCAGTCTGGTTAATTCGAAATTGCCCCTGGGTTTTCCATACCCAGCAGCTGTCGGGTGTTTGGCCCAACTTTTTGCTCGATAAAATATTAATAGCAAAGTGCACCAGGGTCCTTGTAGTTCCGACGCTGCGTTCTTATAACCGTCCCAGAATTTTCTTCATCACAGATGAAGACCAGCTAAATTCTGCCTCCTTCTCTTGCCTTTTCCTTGATAATATTTCCGAGTCCAGAAGCAGGAATAACTTTGCAGTTAAAATTTTCTCAAGGAGGAGAGAGAGGTGTGCATTAGAAGTGAGCCGACTCCATTATCTTTCGACAGGTTTTTTTTTTTTTTTTTGAGACAGAGTCTCACTGTGTTGCCCAGGCTAGAGTGAGTGCCGTGGCGTCAGCCTAGCTCACAGCAACCTCACACTCCTGGGCTCAAGCGATCCTGCTGCCTCAGCCTCCCAAGTAGCTGGGACTACAGGCATGTGCCACCATGCCCGGCTTATTTTTTCTATATATTTTTAGTTGGCCAATTAATTTCTTTCTATTTTTTAGTAGAGACAGGGTCTCGCTCTTGCTCAGGCTGGTTTGGAACTCCTGACCTCGAGCGATCCACCCGCCTCGGCCTCCCAGAGTGCTGGGATGACAGGCGTGAGCCACCGCGCATGGCCTCTTTCGACAGTTTTTGAGGTTTTTTTTTTCTTTTTTTTTTTTTAACTGTGCACCTGGTAGAGAATAGTCACCTGGCCAATTTTAAGTGTGTCAAAAAGTGAGAGAAAAATCTGCCTTTATTAAAGGAAATGAAGGCTGTAACACGCAACCAAGGAATGAAAATTCACGTGGAGGCCATTTGAACTGCAAACTCTTCTACTCGGTTGGTGATGAGCAAATAGGAAATACCTAATTTCACGAAGGTGACATGAGACCAAGAGGAGGCGGGAAAGCCAGGGTTTCTGTTGAATGGTGAAATTCCTTGTTCTTTTGAATTTGTCTCATTAACTGACAGCCACCTAAAGGGACTGAGGGTGGCTGTCCCGTGAATGGCAGGCGTGCAGGCTGTGTAAATGCAGGACTTGCTGCACGTTTGACGGGGGCTTGTTGACTTAGCGTGTCCTGCCTGGTGCCTCCTGGGTTACGCCAGCCCCAAGAGCATGCCACACACATGCACAGACATTCTCTTGGAGAGCGATTTAGCCTCGTGTTAGCACCACCTTCTCTTTATAACCCTGTTTCTTTTCTTTCTTTCTTTTTTTTTTTTTTGAGACAGAGTCTCACTCTGTTTCCCGGGCCAGAGTGCAGTGGCATCAGCCTCGATCACAGCAACCTCAGACTCCTGGGCTCAAGCGATCCTCCTGCCTCAGCCTTCCCAGTAGCTGGGACGACAGGCATGCGCCACCACACCCGGCTCGTTTTTTCTGTATATTTTTTTAGTTAGCCAATTAATTTCTTTCTATTTTTAGTAGAGACAGGGGGTCTCGCTCTTGCTCAGGCTGGTTTCGAACTCCTGACCTCGAGCGATCCTCCCGGCTCGGCCTTCCACAGTGCCAGGGTAGGATGACAGGTGTGAGCCACCGCGCCTGGCCGACCCAGTGTGTGTTTATTTGGGATCTATAAAGTGCTTTGGGAGCTCAGGTTTGTTCTTTCGCCTTTAGTGTATCCCGATGGCCAGGAGCCTGTGGTCTCATTCATATTCTTGGGAGTCTGGCCCGAAAAAAGCCCTCTTGGGGCCCTGGGCCTGGTGAATAAGTCAAGACTGCAAGCGTGGGTACCCCAAACTAATTAAAAATTGCCACCTGTGAAAACTAACCCTCTGGTGCACTTTGTGAGACAGGGGTTAGGGACAAAACATTCCCAGGGAGGTGGCCTCGGCTCTCTCGTCCTGGTGGGTTGTGCCCTCGTGCTCGGCAGGTCCAGTTCTGTGCTCCGATCACCCTCCTATCCAGCGGATTGGCGACGTTTTTTTCTTCTCAAGGCAGCTTTTGGGGATCTTTATTACTTTCATGTGGGCCACTTGCTAGTTTTGATTTCAATGATAATTTCTTCCTTCCTTTTTTTTTTTTTTTTAAAGCCCGACTCCGTAGTTATGACAACACATGTGACGTTTGTTTTGGTTTTGCCCTGCCCCTCCCTCCTGCCCCCCCCTCCCCCCCAGTCTGCAGCCAGGAGAGCGGGGACGTCCTGCGCCAACTGCCAGACCACCACGACCACGCTCTGGAGGAGGAACGCCAACGGGGACCCCGTCTGCAACGCCTGCGGGCTCTACTACAAGCTGCACAATGTAAGTGGCGCTGGGACCCGCTGCCGGGCGGGGACCCTTCCTGACAGCCTCGTCCAGGAGGTGGCAGTGTCGCCTCTGTCCCCCTCCCCGGAGAGCACCCCTGATTCGGGGTGGCTTGCCCACCGTTGGGGCCAGATAGCAGGCCTCACGTAGCCTGTGCGATAGGACCAGTCTGCAAAACCGTCTTGTCTGGCGTAGTCGTAGGTTGGAAGACACAGCGCCTCACAGCATCCTGGCACGTACGGGGACACAGCCCGCAGTTCCAAATGCAGGGTGGGCCTATCTGGGTTTCGAAGGGGAGAAAAAAAAATAATCTTCCCCTTGGACAGCAAAAAAAAAAAAAGGCACTGGTTCTGTTCTGTTGTTTCCTTGCATTTTAAACTTTTTGCAAAAAAGCGCGAGGGAGCGACAGAGGGAAGTGTGTAGAATTGTGGTGTGAGGGGGCTCGGGGACTCTGAAGCCAAGGGGGGGACCCGTTCAGCGGCCGGGGTGGGGGGGTGGGAAGTCTCGCCTCACCACCGCGTGCTGTGAATGTTAAATGGAGTCTCTGCAGGAAAGACATGAAATGAAACGTCCGAGGGATTTCATCAGATGGCTTGGCCCAAACCAGCCTACTCGTGGGGAGGACTCCTGGGCCAAGGGGGAGGCTATCCCAGATTCCCTATTTGTCCCCTCTGTGTCCCATGAGCAGTGTGACAGTTGCCGGTACCCTGCTCTAGCTGTGTTGTCCTTTGCAATCTTTCAACTTCGGGTCTTCTCCTTTTGTAATAGCCTTATGTTTAAAACAAAAAAATTTTTTTCAGGTTATTTTTTTTCCTGAAACAATTCTGGCTTAACAGGCCACGGCCCTAGTGGGGTCTCAGGTTTACATTAATCCCAAAGAAAAAATGGTCATTTCTCTCTCTCTCTTTTCCTTTTTGGCCCTTTCTGATTCTCCTAAAGTCTCTTGGCCAACATGACTTTGGCACAATCTAGGACCGAACAGGGAGGAGGCAGAGACTTTTGCCCGGGGCGGTTTTGGCAAAGAATTCCTTTTGCTCAGGATTCCTGGGAGCTGGGGAGGAGCTTTTCTGGTTAAGAGTTTTTTGAGGCCGGGGCGCGGTGGCTCACGCCTGTGATCCCAGCGCTCTGGGAGGCTGAGGCGGGCGGATTGCTCGAGGTCAGGAGTTCGAAACCAGCCTGAGCAAGACCCCATCTCTACTAAAAATAGAAAGAAATTAATCGACCAACTAAAAATATATATACAAAAAATTAGCCGGGCATTAGTGGCGCGTGCCTATAGTCCCAGCTACTTGGGAGGCTGAGGCAGGAGGATTCCTTGAGCCCAGGAGTTTGAGGTTGCTGTGAGCTAGGCTGACGCCACGGCACTCACTCTAGCCTGGGCAACAGAGTGAGACTCTGTCTCAAAAAAAAAAAAAAAAAAGTTTTTTGAGTCACAGAGAACTTCTCAAGGTTGACCCCAGCACCTTACTCTGTATTCATTTTTAGGGAACAAGTTGCCATGATTCCGAGGGACTCTCTACCCTCAACTTCTCTGGACACGCTTGGGTGTGGCCCCCAGCACTATTGAAACCAGAGTCTTACTACGATTCCTTGTTCTCCCTGAGCTCCTGGGACTGTGGCTCTATAATATTTATCAGCAACTAAACCCAAGTTCTGTTTGCACTTTGGGGAATTCGCCCGCTGACTGCAGTAGACACAGGGATTGGTGATTAGAATCTGGAAGGTTGGGGTTTATTAGAGTTTATTAGCTCTCCAGTCTCCAGCGCTGCCTACGAAGTTATTTTGGAGGCTGTAATTTATGGCTTTCAAAGAACTTTCGTGTTACTTGACGACATCTGAGCCCCAGATAGCCCCCTCCATACCCCTGATGTGGACAGGGCAGCAATGATTTTTATTTCCGTTTTACATGAAGGAATTATGCCCGAGAAAAGGAAGTGACTTGTGCCAGGTAGCGTGGCTGAGAAAGTAGAGGAGTCAAAACGGAGTTCAGAGGGTCCCAGGAGGCTTTTTCCTGGGAGGTCAGTAGTGGCAGGACTAAGGCAAACCGTTGGAAAGTAGACACTCTTTTATTTTAGAGCACGACAAAACTGTAATGACTTGTGCGCATATATATATATATATATATATCTTATTTCCACAGAAGTGCAGGAATTAGGGAAATTAGCTAGCTATACATTTTTATTTGAATTGTTAGTTGTGCTATGACCCCACTTGTGTCCGATCTAGAAAAAATACATCTATAGATACATATTTCTGAAGAACATGAATTTCTCAAATCTTAAGAAAACCCAAGCCGTCCCCTCCATGGCTCACTTCTACGCTGTCCTTAATTAGCTCCTTCTTCCTGGCGGCGAGTAGGAGAGAGAAACTACCTCATCCCCGAGAGTGGTTTTTTTTTTTTTTTTTTCCTGTCTCCTCTGGCTTAGTAGGACCTCAGGGAAAGCAGGCATTTATGTGTATCCAACAATAAGAGATACTAATCTACCAAGGTTTTCACTGCCCTGCCCATGCAGATATCTATAGGAGGATGCCATGAGCTCCTTTCTTCTTATCTAGGTGTTTAGATAACTGCCTATCTCGGCATCAGTGTATCTAGGCGGTGTTGTGACTGGTTATCTGGGGTTGTGTGGCTATCGGTGTAACCAGATATTATATTTAGATATCTGGCTATGTGTATCTAGATATCGGGAGGCCAGGGCTGTGTATCTAGACATTATCTTGGGGAAGATTTGATGTGGGAGTAGATTCCTGTCATCTCTGCAGGCTGCTGCTTTATCTGCAGGATAGCTTTGAAGGAGGAGCCCCGAGTCGGTCCCCTGGCAGTGACCTTTCTCAGCTCTTCTGCCGCCAGTCAGCCATGCAGGGTTCCTGGCACGGGGGAGAATAAGGTCACAGCTGCAGGCTTGGGGCTCCGGTCCCCTCTCCAGACAAGCTCTCCCAGCAACTCTCAGCAACCTGGTGGCTCTTCTTGGCCATTCGGATTCTGCCTTTCTCAACGGTCACTTGCTGGCTTTGGGAAGGGACAGGTGGAGCCCCCAGAGCCAAGGGTTCTCAATAGGGTGACGGGGGACGTTTACCCCCCTAGGCAGTCAGGGGTTTGCAGTTTGCTCTTTGGTCTGTTGGTGTCTGAGCTTTGGTTGGGTTAATGTCACCCTGCCCCGGGTGGGGACCAGCTTCTGTGTACTTTGTAAAAAAAAAAAAAAAAAAAAAAAAAGTCCCCTTTCTTGACTCTGCCCCCCCTCCCCCCCTTGCAGATGTATTTTAAAGAGACAAATGAGGGTTATCAAGAAGAGAAAAGTGGCAGCTGTCTCGGAGATTGAAGTCTGGTGATTTTGAGAGTAGGGCCTGGCCTCTGTCTCTTTAGTTCCTTCTCGGTCTTTACTTTTTAGGATTCGCGTCCTCCCCTGCTAACACAGTGCCTCACACCCCATAAGTGGTTGTGATTTTTTTTTTTTTTTTTGCTTTTTTTTGAGACAGAGTCTCACTCTGTTGCTGGCACTCCATCAGCCTAGCTCACAGCAGCCTCAGACTCCTGGGCTTAAGCGATCCTCCTGCCTCAGCCTCCCGAGTAGCTGGGACTACAGGCATGTGCCACCATGCCTGGCTACTTTTTTCTATATATTTTTAGTTGGCCAATTAATTTCTTTCTATTTTTAGTAGAGACGGGGTCTCGCTCTTGCTCTTGCTCAGGCTGGTCTCCAACTCCTGACCTTGAGCGATCAGCCCGCCCCGGCCTCCCAGAGTGCCAGGATGACAGGTGTGAGCCACCTGTGCCCGGCCTGGCATGTCTTCTTAAAATACAACCCTGGAACATGTAAATTCCAGGAGAAGATCTTACCCCGGCACCTCTCATTGTGAAAAGGCCTGAGTTGGAAGAAAGGCAACCCCCAAATGACTACGCAGAGTGGTCCAATCCCAATTCCACCCCACCCCCTGGCAGATAGACCTAAAACACCTGAAGATTGATGACCTTGGCAGTGCTTTTAAAGTTCTAAAACCGACTTATCAGAGAGGAGTAGACAAAAATGGCATTTCACCTCTTGAAGATGCCTCAATAGCCTGTCTTCTCTTGCCACAGTCTAAGGAAATTCTAAAGAAATAAGACGAGTTATTCTATGTGGGTTCCCGGAGAAATACGGTCATACTAGGTGGGTCTCTCACCTGGTAACTGGATCTGTCTGAGTTAGACGTGGTGTCCGAGAAGGAGGCAGGAGACGGTGGGAGGGAGCGAGGGGCCACCTGAGACCGAATCGGATCCCCGATCCGGGGCTGCGGCTGGGGGCGGGGGGGAACCCCGAGTCTGTTGGTGTGTGCGAGAGCCGGGTGCGTTTCGGAAGCAGCAGAAAAGCAAAAAAAAAAAAAAAAAAAAAAAAAAAAAAAAAAATTGATCTTTGTTTAGATTAACAGACCCCTGACCATGAAGAAGGAAGGCATCCAGACCAGGAACCGGAAGATGTCTAGCAAATCCAAAAAGTGCAAAAAGGTGCACGACACGCTGGAGGACTTCCCCAAGAACAGCTCGTTTAACCCGGCCGCCCTCTCCAGACACATGTCCTCTCTGAGCCACATCTCGCCCTTCAGCCACTCCAGCCACATGCTGACCACGCCTACGCCCATGCACCCACCGTCCAGCCTGTCTTTCGGACCTCACCACCCCTCCAGTATGGTCACCGCCATGGGTTAGAGGCCTCCCCGACACTGCCCGGGCTCCTCGCGAGGGTCAGTCCCCGAAGCCCCTTCGACGTGCATCTGTGTGCAGGAGCAGAACCATGAAGCCCGAAGGCCGTGGACAGGTGTTTCCTTCGAAGGCAGAAAGCAAAACGACGTTTGCCACTTTGCAAAGGAGCTCGCTGTGGTGTCCGTGTCCCGAACCGCTGAACCTGGGTCCCATTTGTGAATAAGCCATTCAGACTCTCATCCCCTATTTAACAGGGTCTCTAGTGCTGTGAAAAGAAAACAAAACAAAACAACGAAAAAAAAATAAAAATAAAAACAAAACCGCCGGACATTGCATATAACTTATATTGTAAGAAATACTTGTACATTTGAGGAAGACTTTATTGCATCTGGGTAGCTGTGTAAGGCATGAAGGATACCAAGAAGTTTAAGGAATATGGGGAAAATAAAGTTGTGGAAATTAAGAAGAAACTAGGTCTGATATACAAATGGACAGACTGCCAGTTGTGTTTCCTTTCACTGGCCACAGTTGTTTGATGCATTAAAAGAAAAAAAAAAAAAACAAAAACTAAAATTAAAAAAAAAAAAAAAAAAACAGAAAAAAGCAAAAAAAAAAAAAAAAGTCGAGTAGGCGAATCATTTGTTCAAAGCTGTGGGCCTCTGCAAAGAAGTTTCTATCGGTTCCGGGCAATCAGTGTTAACGCTCGCAAATGCCATCTGCCTTCGCGGGTGTCGGCTAGTCCTTCTCTAGGGCCTACATGCTTTGTGACCAAGTCCCTGTAATTGTTTGTATGTATAATTCAAAGCACCAAAATAAGAAAAGATGTAGATTTATTTCATCATATTATACAGACTGAATTGTTGTATAAATTTATTTACTGCTAGTGTTTAAGAACTGCTTTTTTTTTTTTTTTTTTCCTGATACTTTTTCTTCTCTCTCAATTTTTGGTTGAATAAACTAGATTATATTCAGTTGACCTAAGGTGGTTGTGCTCTGGAGGGTTTTTCTTTTTTTTTCCATCTTGTTTTTTGGATGATATTTATTAAATAGCTTCTAAGGGTCCGGCAGCATCTGTCTCCTCCCTTCTGCAGCCTGTGCTGAGGGTAGCAGCGTGCGAGCTACCCACGTGCATGCCAGCGACCCCCCAGCGCCCCCCCCCCGTCCTGTCGTGTTCTGTGTTAGTGATCACTGCCTTTAATACAGTCTGTTGGAATAATATTACAAAAATTATAATAAAGTTAAATATTTTAAAACAACAAAATGACATCGTATCAACGTTGGTGACCAAGTTCTCTTTCTAGAATCTGGTAGCTCTAATTTCAGGAAAAGGCGTTAACGAAACCACACACACACACACACACACACACACACATGCATGCACTAGACATGTTTAGTTATTCACCTGGAGACAATGCTAACCCCATAGAGTCAAGTCTATTTGGGGGGGAGGGGGAAGCTGGGAACACCATGCCGCCCCAGAGGAATTTACCCTGGGGCTGGGGTAACTTCTGGGGTCCCCCAGTGAGCTGTAGCGTCCCTTCCTGACCCTGCTGTACCTCCAGGAGACAGTCTTAAGGTTTCCTCGCTGAGATGCACAGGTGTGGACTGCAGCCAATGGGTTTTTCCATGTTCTCTTCTAGATGTAAAATAGCTGGGCCGCTCTGGGGTTCATTTCTGCCTCGCTTTTCTGCTGTCCAGCAACGCCACAGCGAAGGGTTTATTGGAATGTTTGGGAAACCCGAAATAATCAATTTGTAACATATACGCTGTATAGTTTCCTTTTGCTGTGCACAGAACGTGTAACTATGGCACACATTTAAAAAAAAAAAAATCTGTTAATCGCCTGTCTGCTTTCTTAGCAACTATTTTAAACCTAAAGCTACATGTCGAAATAAAGGAGTAGAGCATTACTGAGATGCAAACGGAGATCTCACTGGCTCCTAATTAATGACCTGCAATTGGAATGTTTGCAATCACTTTCAAAGCACCAAAGGAAAGAGTTGTCTATGGCCCGTATTAGACTTGGGAGATTTTACTGTATAGTCCCAATGTCTCAGGATTTGCCACCTCTTTTCTTCACGAACAGATTTGAGTTAATGCCCTTTCACCTTAAGAACAGGGAGTTCAAATTCTTGACATTCCTGGGGGTGGGAAGAGGGGAAGGGGGACAAGTAGAAAAATCCCAAACTCAGTACCTCAGCTAGGTTTTGTTGTAGGTACCAGAGCTATAATGGCATATTTCATCCTGTTCCTTCTGTACATGGATTTAACCTTCTTGGATGTTTCTAGAAGACAATGCAAAAGCTTTGAACTACATATATATGATGATAATGATTCAATTTCTTCTTTAGAATGTTATATGTTTTCATAGCTGCAATGGTTTCGTCCTTTTTATTCTTTTTTAAAAAACACTAGACAAAGTAGAAGAGCAATACGAAAGAGAGCTTAATCTAGAAAAGTAGGACAAGATTGTAGATCTAAAATAGTACTAAAATATTTTTCGAGTAAATGGTACCCCTCATCATTTTCAATCTGGTTTGCCTCACTTTCGAAATATTTGCATTCGCTCATCTCTAGCAGAATATTTGAGAAATTTTAATATATGGTTTTTTCCAGCGGCGCTCTCTGGGGATTTAATTTTAAGATGTTTAATTTCATTAAAAGATTTTAAAAGCCAGTGTAATAGAAAACAGCTATAGTTATGGAACAGTTTTTTGCTATTTATAAACTCTTCTTACATATCTAACAGTAGCAGCTCATGCAGTAAACATTTTAGATTTATTCAACGAATGTCTATTGACTGTCTAGGTTGAAGTTCATTTAAAACCACCTCTTTCAATTTTTTTTTTTTTTAAAGCAGGTCAGAAAACAGAGAAATCAAGACTCCAGTGATGTCATTCTTACTTTGTGACATTTACACTGTTATTCCCCTTCAGCGTGAACTGCACGAACTCTGGTGAGGTCCTCAGTTGGGCCTTGGGGTTAGTCCCCAAGCAGGTACAACTGGAGATACCCAGAGGCCACTTTCAGAGATCAGTGTCTGCTTCTAAACCTTTCCAAGGTCTTAAAATTATTTTTAGAGTTTAGTCTTCATCACGAGATTTCACTTTAGTATTTCAATCTGTCTCAAACTGTGTGAAGCCATTGCATGCCTGACTTGATTTTTTTTTTTTTTTGAGACAGAGTCTCAGTCTGTTGCTCAGGCTAGAGTGAGTGCCGTGGCGTCAGCCTAGCTCACAGCAACCTCAAACTCCTGGGCTCAAGCGATCCTCCTGCCTCAGCCTCCGGAGTAGCTGGGACTATAGGCATGCGCCACCATGCCCAGCTATGTTTTCTATATATTTTTAGTTGGCCAATTTCTTTCTATTTTTAGTAGAGACAGGGGTCTTGCTCTTGCTCAGGCTGGTTTTGAACTCCTAACCTTGAGCGATCCGCCCGCCTCGGCCTCCCAGAGTGCTAGGACTACAGGCGTGAGCCTCCGCGCCTGGCCTGACTTGATTTTAGTAAAACACCTGGTCCCAAATGCCAACTCACAAACTCTAGTGCAACCCATTGCGAGTGCAACCCATTGCCTGCCCCCATGTTTTTCTCACCCCAGTAAATTGTCCTATTTACATTTCAAAGCCGTGGAGGCAACATTGTTCCTTCATTTTCTCTTTTTCCTGCCATCCCCCTGTTGTGTGTCCTCAACCCCAAATCCACCCAGTATCCTAGAGCCATTGTGTCATCCTTCCAAAATGGACAGAGCCATTTTGTCCATCCAAAATGGACAGAGCCATTTTGTCATCCTTCCTGTCATCCTTGCTGACCATCTCTGCCATTTCCAAGCTCAGGAGAGATGAAAAGACCAAAAGAACCCATCTGAACGATGGTGGCCTGTCATCTCATCCACAAGACAAAGATGCTAGCCGTTATCCTAATCAGCTGAGCAACATGCCGCCCCTGTTCTGCATGTCTAAAAGAAGCAAACTTCTGAAAAACGTTTCCATTTCTGTTGATGCCATCTTGCTCCAACCGGGCAAATACACCCTCAGATTGGACTTGTCAACGCACTTTGCAAAGAGCCCAGGGAAGAGAAAACCGTGGAAATCCTGAGACACTCGTTGACCACGCCAACCTGTTGCGACTATTGTCCTAGGAAACTCGGGCTTCGTTCCTGGCTCTGCCAGGAATGAATGCAATGATCTGAGGCCCCTCGTCCGGTTTCTCTGGGAGTGGGTTCCTTATTTGCGCGATCAGATGAGATGCTCTGTAAGATGAGAGCAAAAATACCATGATTCCATTGGATTTATTGTCATTGCTGTTGTTTATTAGGAAAGGCTTCCTCACACCCCCCTGCCAGAATCCTGGCCAGGGTGTTTGAAAAGCCCGGAGCTAGAGTAAGTCCAGAAGGTTCCAGATGGGTTGGGGTAGCTCCACGTCCATCTGTCCTTAGCGCTATCTTGGGAGCTGCAAATTAACTTGTATTTTGTGACTGTGCAGCCCAGGACAGGAGTCAGCACCTCAGCCCTCAGCGTCTCTGCTCTCTCTCTCTGCGACATGTCCAGGCCACTCTGGGGCTAAATACACAGGACTTGCTTGTGCTGCTGATTTTGGCAGCCGGGCTCATGTTTCCCTCGTCCTTTGTGTGGGGAAATTCTGCCTGCACCGCTCACGGGCTCTTCTAGGGATCTAGCCGGAGTCCCGTTTTTCTTTTTTCCCTGTCCTTTCCTCTCTTTCTCTTTGGAGTAAGGGGATAAACAGAGGCCACAGGAGCAAGGCCCGGAAAAGCTGTTCCTTTCAGGGCGCTCTGTGCTGTCCCTGACGGCCTTGGCCACTTCCTGGCCGTCCCTCGAGCCCCTTTGCAGGGGATCCCGGTACATTAGCTTCATTGTCTGCAGGGCGCGTTTTGACAATCCCTTGTCATGTCTGTGTGCACAGTCTGGCGGGCTGCACGCTGGCGCCGGGGTTTGGAGGGTGGCCCTCGATCCTGCCCCGCCCCCTCCCGCAGGTCTCACGCTGAGCAGAAGCTACGTGCGGTCCCCCCCTCTGCTCTCACTGGTGGAGCCTGGTCCCCAGCGAGAGCCCCAAAGACACCTGGCAGAGGGGCGCTTGTGTCTCTAAGGCTGAGCATCATGGTGCAATTCAGGGGTACGGTGCGGAGATGCAAGGCCACCGGCTCCGAGAGCCGGGTCCCCATTCAGTGAGTCCCCCGCTGCAGAGGTTTGCTCTGCACCATCCTCAACTGCCTGGTAGTTGCCGGAGAAACCTGCCAACCTGGTGTGTGTGTGTGTGTGTGTGTGTGTGTGTGTGTGTGGTGTGGGGCAGGGGCGGTGTCTGTGGGCATAAGAAACTTCCAGAAAAGGAAAGGGTTTTTTTTTCCCTTTTCTTTTTTTTTTTTCCTGATTATAGAATTAGTTCATATTTATTGCCCAAACGTGCAAGGTACCAAAACATTTTTTAAAAGGAGGAGAAGCGACAGGATTTTCTTCATTGCTGATGCATTGGCCATGGGTAGTCCAGTCTTGGGAAAGTTTGCCTTGAATCTGACAGCCTCTGGGGGAGGCTTTGGGGGAGGCCTGGGGACAGCGTTTGCTTTTTATTTTATTTTTGAGACAAAGTCTCACTGTGTTGCCCGGGCTACAGTGAGTGCCGTGGCGTCAGCCTAGCTCACAGCAACCTCCAACTCCTGGACTCAAGCGATCCTCCTGCCTCAGCCTGCCGAGTAGCTGGGACTACAGGCATGCGCCACCACGCCCGGGTAATTTTTTCTATATATTTTTAGTTGTCCAATTAATTTCTTTCTATTTTTAGTAGAGACAGGGGTCTCGCTCTTGCTCAGGCTGGTCTGGAACTCCTGACCTCGAACGATCCTCCCGCCTCGGCCTCCCAGAGTGCTAGGATTACAGGCATGAGCCACTGGGCCCGGCCAAGCTGGGGCTCCTTAAAAAAATGTCTGAATCTCCCAGGAGGCAGCTGCTCAGACTCACCATTCCAGAGACGGGACTTCAGGACTCCCGGCGGCTGCCTGGAGCCGTGGGGCCGTCCTGGGAAGACAGGGGGCTGCTTTGTGCAGCCCAGCAGCTGGGACCCGCTTAGATGGGACGACGAGAGGAATCGGGCTGAGAACATGGGTTGGGGGCTGTTCTTATTCTGCACACAGGGGCTGACAAAGTCGGTGACAGGGCGCACCACGGGCAGAGAGCGGAGGTCACTGGGTCTCACTCGCTCCTCACTGAGGAGCACGGCGGCCGGCGTGAAACACGCTCGCTGCGTTTTGCTGAATGCACGAGCGCCCATGGTACGCTGCTTCGGGCACGAATAGGTTCCTTTCTCCCAGGAGAACCAGAAACCACCCGGTGCACGCCATGACTTCCGGTCTGGCCCCATCCTGGCCAGGTGGGAGGAGGTGGGGGGTGCTAGGCACTCGGGGGATGCCCGCCGTTCCCGGGGCCCGGGCGACAGAGCCTCGGGAGCAGCACTGTCTTTGGCCTTTGTCCCGGGCCCCGCCTCCTTGGAACCAGCGTCTGTGTTAGTCTCCCCCGTTGCTGCTGTGACGTGTCACCGTGCACCCGGTGGCTGACAACAGCGCACGGGCATTCTCTCACGGCTCTGGAGGTCCGGAGCCCGACGCCAGTCTCGCTGCGCTGAAGTCACGGTGTCAGTGGGGCTGGTTCCATCTGGGGACTTTGGGTGAGAATCTGTGACTCCGTGCCCTTGCCTTCTCTGGCTTTGGGAGTCTGCCGACTGCACTCCTGGACTCGTGACCTCGTTCTTGCATCTCTTTCCACCTCTGGCTTCTGTCATCACATCATCTACTCATCTTTTGTCAAAAAATGGGAGCTGTCCGCAGCTGGAGATGGGGCCCGTAATTGTGTCTTTTTTGTTTATTTTTTTTTTTAAGAGACAGGGTCTTGTTCTGTTGTCCAGGCTAGAGGAGTAGAGTGGATGTCCTCATAGCTCACTGCAGCCACCAACTCCTGGGCTCAAGCGATCCTCCTGCCTCAGCCTCCCGAGTAGCTGGGACTACAGGTGCTGCACACTGCCACATGCCCAGCTAATTTTTTCCTTCTCCTTTTTGGTAGAAACAGGGTCTTGCTATGTTGCCCAGGCTGGTCTCACACTCCTGGCCTCAAGTGATCCTCCCACCTAGGCCTCCCAAAGTGCTGGGATTACAGGTGTGGCCCACTGTGCCCAGCCCCACGATTATGTCTTTATTTGCCTAAGGTATTAATCAATCGAAGTTGGCTTCCCTGACTGTAGGTCTACCTGACACCAAGGTATCGGTTACAGAAATAAGAAAATGAAGACATTCCTTTACCCAAGCCCAGGGTGGTTTCCTACATGACTTCCAATCTCATGGGGTGGTGCTTGTTCTTTGGACCCCCTTGGTGAGATGAGAGAGTGCGATCTTTTTCATTTCATGATGAATGTCCCAAGAACTCTGGGTAGGGCAGGAAGGGAAACCTTCTCTTCTTGCTACCTGGGGCCTTTCTACAGCAGTGGAGGGTAATCAAATGACAGAAAGCTCTGTTGTTCGGCGGCTTTTAATTGGGTATAAAAGAAGGCCTTTTCATGACAGCATTTCACCCAAATGAAAGGCTTTTTAAAAATTTTTTTTAAAGAATGACTCAGAGACCCACGGCGGGCGAGTAGCAGGAAACAGCCTTCTCTCAGCTCCCAATAAATTATACCAAGTAAGTGAGCAGCTAATCCAACTATGTGTGAAGTCAACCCTTCCCTTAAGAGGTTTACAGTCTCTTTGGGGTGACAAGATGTGCCTGAGAACAATTAACTGGTGCATGTGGCTCTGGCGGGCTGGTGGAGCAGGCTGGTGGAGCAGGCCGGGGCGCTCGCAGTGGACAGGAGGGCTGTGCCTTCCCTAATTGGATCAGGGGCCCCGGAGCTGCCTCCTGGGCCCTCTAAATGGGATTGTGGGTGGCATGAAGGGCTGCGACTTGGAGCTCAATGCTCTCTGGCCGGCGGGCGCCCCACACCCTCCATTCCATCGGAGCCCGCCCGACCGTCCGGCGCGCGGATTAGACGGGGCCTTCCGTGCTGCGGGTTTTTGCTCCCAGAGCCCAGATGCACGGCCCCATCCTCTGCCAGTGAGCACACCCGTGTGCCCAAGGCGGGGCAGGGAGGGAGGGGACACCAGCGCCCGCCCGTTGGGTCTCGAGCAGCTCTGCTGGAGGGAGAGGTTTTAAGCTACAGTCGTGTCTGAGATGGAGTCTAGGGGTCAGGTGTCTCCGCTTTCCACTGCCCCAGATAGAGGCGCCGGCGGCCGAGCCAGCTGGCCGGCCAGGGGTGAAAGCGGAGGAGGAGGGAGGGAGGCGTGGACGCGGCCACTTTTTCCGTCCGGGCGCCCGCAGTCCTCTAAGGTAGACTGCCGTTGGCCTGTGCTTCCCGTCCGCCACGGCCCCGGAAACTGAAGCTCTGGGATGTGTCTGAGTTACCCGAGGACGAAGGAAGCCTGTCCCCAAGGGCCTGTCCTAGATTGTGAGGCCATTGGTGTATCTGTTCTCAGCTTTAACAATAAAGGATGGAAAAGAAAAGCCCACAGTTGTAAGCCTTAAACTTAAGGGAAATACCGCATTGGCTCACCACCGAGAAAAAGATGTTTGATTTCTAGATAAAGATATCCCTAATGGAAGTTGTCACCTTGATGTCACATCTCTTATTTTTTTTTTTTTCTTTGAGACAGAGTCTCACTCTGTGGCCCGGGCTAGAGCGCCGTGGCGTCAGCCTAGCTCACAGCAACCTCCAACTCCTGCGCTCCGATGATCCTCCTGCCTCAGCCTCCCGAGTAGCTGGGACGACAGGCATGCGCCACCATGCCCGGCTAATTTTTTTATATATATGTGTTTAGTTGGCCAATTAATTTCTTTCTATTTTTAGTAGAGACGGGGTCTCGCTCTCGCTCAGGCTGGCCTCGAACTCCTGAGCTCAAATGATCCTCCCGCCTCGGCCTCCCAGAGTGCTAGGATTACAGGCGTGAGCCACCACGCCCGGCCAATGTCACATCTTAAAAAAAAAAAAAAAAAAAAAGTCCCATTTTTGTCAACGGATGTCCCCCTAGAAGTCTAATAGTGTGCTTCGTACCCATCAACCAGCGAATTTGATGTCTGACCGGAGAGAGTCCCCGGCTTGATTGTGGAAGCGAACCACGACATTTTTCCTGGAGACAGATGGCTGTCCATGTAGTGAGAAAGGGTGCTCAAACTGGGCTGAAGTTTGCAAATCGATACAACGTGTTGGCTTGCTGGGGAAAACCCCCTGCCCATTTTGTTAAGGATTACGTTTCTACATGGTTTGCAGACTAGATGTTAATCAGTGGCGGTTGGCCAGAGAGGGCAGAGCCTACCAGCAGAGAAATGCATTTGTTAGGAAGTGACCAAAGAGGACTTATGTATATGTAGGGGCCCGAAAAATATGAAACCAGTTAAGAACTCAAAGGTCATTTTGTTCAGGGCAAAATGCTTGTGCCTGGTGCTGACAGTTTGCCCTCCGGGTGTTTTCAGAGCTTAAAGGATCAAACTTGTCCTCATGAAATATGGAATGTCTGATACAGAAGCCCCCCACCCCCCCACATCCCTGCTGCAGGCCCACCTCTCTGCCCTGTAATTACGGTGGCTCCGGCTCCATGCTGGGTACCACCCTGCCGCTGGCCAGGGCATAGCCAGTGCGCGGGCTGGCGGGCGCGTCTGCAGGATCCTTTGCAGAAGTCTTCAGTAATAAAGCAAAATAGAGCCCGGGCGCGGTGGCTCACGCCTGTAATCCTAGCACTCTGGGAGGCCGAGGCGGGCGGATTGCTCGAGGTCAGGAGTTCGAAACCGGCCTGAGCAAGAGCGAGACCCCGTCTCTACTATAAAAATGAAGAGAAATTAATTGGCCAACTAATATATATATAGAAAAAAATTAGCCGGGCATGGTGGCACATGCCTGTAGTCCCAGCTACTCCGGAGGCTGAGGCAGGAGGATCGCTTGAGCCCAGGAGTTGGAGGTTGCTGTGAGCTAGGCTGACGCCACGGCACTCACTCTAGCCTGGGCAACAAAGCGAGACTCTGTCTCAAAAAAAATAATAAAAAATAGTCCAGAGCTTATTCGAGGCTTTGTGAAGAGGGGTGGAGGGTTGTGTTTGTGCACATTGAGACGGGTTCCCAGCGATGTTGGGGCTTCCTCTCTCTCCACTGTGCAGAAATCCTACCAAGCTCCTCGCGTCACTGTCGGAAGTTGGCTGCCCTGCTAAGAGGGAGCTGAACTATGACCTTTGGCTTTTTTTTTTTTTTTTTGAGACAGAGTCTCACTCTGTTGCCCAGGCTAGAGTGAGTGCCGTGGCGTCAGCCTAGCTCACAGCAACCTCCAACTCCTGGGCTCAAGCGATCCTCCTGCCTCAGCCTCCCGAGTAGCTGGGACTACAGGTATGCGCCACCATGCCCAGCTAATTTTTTCTATATTTTTAGCTGGCCAATTAATTTCTTTCTGTTGTTAGTAGAGACGGGGTCTCGCTCTTGCTCAGAGCTGGTTTCGAACTCCTGACCTTGAGCGATCTGCCCGCCTCGGCCTCCCAGAGTGCTAGGATGACAGGCGTGAGCCACCGCGCCTGGCCGACCTCCTGTCTTTAAAAACGTGATGATTTTCCTGCAGGTTGATAGGCTAGAGTAGGCGTTCATATTGTGGGATGGTGACCTTCACAACCACAGGTTATGCCAAGAGATGGATTACTACGAAGAGGTGATTAACTCAAGAGGGTGAAGTTTGCTTTGGATCTGCTCACGCCCCTCCCCGCTTTCTGCCACCCACCTACTCCCTTTTGGTGTTTGTCACCAAGAGGCTGGTGCTGTTCCCCATTCAGCTGCAGAACCCGGATGCAACGGACCTTTCCCTCCCGGAGCAAACCTCAGCTGTGTCCCTAACTCTGAGCCTGTGCATTCTTTTGAGCTAAGGTAGTGGTAACTCGTAATGGCTTCAACGTTACCCTTCTTTGCTGAGTTTTGCATGTAAAAGGAGCCTTTGGAGGGGGGGCTTCGAACATAAACTGAGAAAGCGTGGGAATTCCAGGCACCAGGAGAGATGCGATATTTTGGGGCAGAGATATCTTTCGACACCTAGTGCAGTTTCATTTGTGGAATAATAGTTATCGGGTAATGCACAAAGTGGCCACCAAGTCTGGAAACATAGACGTTATTATTTAAAAAAAATTTTTTTTTGAGACAGAGTCTCACTTTGTTGCTCAGGCTAAAGTGAGTGCCGTGGCATCAGCCTAGCTCACAGCAACCTCAATCTCCTGGGCTCAAGCGATCCTCCTGCCTCAGCCTCCCAAGTAGCTGGGACTGCAGGCATGCGCCACCATGCCCGGATAATTTTTTTTTGTATATATATTTTAAGTCAGTCAATTAGTTTCTTTCTATTTTTAGTAGAGACGGGGGGGTCTCACTCAGGCTGGTTTCGAACTCCTGACCTTGAGTGATCCGCCCACCTCGGCCTCCCAGAGTGCTAGGATTACAGGCGTGAGCCACCACGCCCGGCCTTAAATTTTTATTTATTTATTTATTTTCATTTCAGCATACTAAGGGGGTACAAATGTTAAGGTTAGGTACATTGCTCTTGCCTCCCCTCCTCCCTCGAGTAAGAGCTTCAAGCGTGTCCATCCCCCTGACAATGCACATGGCACTTATAATGTATATATATATACACCCGTCCCCATCCCCAAAAGAGCACAAGACATTCTATCAGAAAGACATCTGCGCCTGAATGTTTATGGCAGAAATTACTTCATCGTATAAGGAAATTGATATCAACGAACCGTGTATGTATTCCCCTAGGTTTCTATACACTTCGTGGCCGCCCTGAATTCTGTGCACTTTCTGTCGCTTTAGCGAGTGCTCTCACTTAATCCTCCCAACAACATGTGATGCCGGTATTATTATTGATCAGCCCTGTTTTACATACCAGGACACAGGGGCTTAGAGAAGCTCAACGGAGCGATTAACTCGTAGCTGGCCGGAAGCGCTCATTGCATAGCCGCGTTTTGTCACCCTCTGCTTTCTATCCAGCAAGGCTGTCCTCCGCAACCCAAACACAGAAGCTGCAGAAAGTGTCCTGGGCTCCAGTGTCCCCGGGCTTCTGGATTTTTCTTTTTCTTTCTTTCTTTCTTTTTTTTTTTTTTTTAAAGCTCTTTTCATTGGTTCTTTCCGTTGAGTGATTATCTTGCAGTTTCTCCTTGTAAGGCAGCCTAACCATCTAACCCTCCCTCCCAGGAGGCTAAGCTACTTGCTCAGCATCTCAGACGAAGGTCAGCACCGGGGGTGAAACTCAAGGTCACGGTGCCCAGGGCCGGGGGTCCCTTGGGGAATGTTCTTGGCGGGGGGGCAGGTTAAGTTTGCATTCGATGGCTTGGTGGCAGTCTTCGGGAGCCGGGCATCCTCTCTGGCGTGGAAGGCTCTGGTTTTAAAATTCCCTTCCGAGGCCAAAGCGGGGTGCGTTTCCCAGTGGACAGCCGGCCCCAGGTAGAGCGGGCGTTCTCCTGCGGAGGCTCGCTCGGGCAGATAACGGGGTTCAGGCGCCATGCGGAGACTTGCCGCCCGTAATTATGTCTAGGCTGGTAAAACTCAACCGAATTCATCCCGAAACCCTCGGTCCCGTAAAAGAACACTCTTTTTATAGTGGAGAAATTAACCATTGTTGAGCAGTGGAGGTTAGGGAACCGCCATAAGATATAATTATAACCATAATAATATTAATAGAGGCACACTCTGCATGGCTCTCGCCTTCCGCCTGCATCTGAGAGCGACTGGCTAATTAATCTTGGTTAATAGGATTTGGCCTTGTGGGGACTATAGAAGGGCCTAGAAAGGGAAGCGGGGAATTTTTTTTTTTTTTAATTTGTTTGTTTGCTTTTCGTTTTGATCCCAACCCTGCTTTCTCCATCTTGGGGGTCGGGGTGGAGGTAGGGGTGGTGGGCTTAACACGGTTCCCTCCCCCTTTGGGGGCTGAACAGGATTCATAGGACAGAACTTTAGAACGCTGTTTTTTGTGGTTTTTTTTTTGAGACAGAGTCTCACTTTGTTGTCCAGGCTAGAGTGAGTGCCGTGGCGTCAGCCTAGCTCACAGCAACCTCCAACTCCTGGGCTCAAGCGATCCTCCTGCCTCAGCCTCCCAAGTAGCTGGGACTATAGGCATGCGCCACCATGCCCGGCTAATTTTTTCTATATATATTAGTTGGCCAATTAATTTCTTTCTATTTATAGTAGAGACCGGGATCTCGCCCTTGCTCAGGCTGGTTTCAAACTCCTGACCTCAAGCAATCCTCCTCCCTCGGCCTCCCAGAGTGCTAGGGTTACAGGCGTGAGCCACTGCGCTGGGCCAACACCAGGTGTTATGATTCACTGTCCTGCATGACTCTTCAACCAGTGCACCCCTGAAACCAAACTGTGTTCATAGGTGGCTGCAGGTTGGCATGACCATAAATTACATGGATTACACGAGCAAACCGAAGCATTCACGATAAACCCGAACTAAATTAAACCCACAGCAACTTGCCTTCCGAGAGGCTACTGGACTTTATAAACGCAGTTAGGGAATAGTGACAGACTCACTTATGCAAAGGCCACAAACGGGAGCATGGAGGCTGCCCCCCACCAGGAACTGATCCACAGAGTCAAATTTCTCAATGTCTGATGTCTGAAATTCCTTATTTTAAAACATAAAAGAATCCCTAGCGTTCTAAGGATTGGCAGACCAACGCCAAGTGCCGTTCAGGTCTTCCTTGGAATGTCTTTCTCTGTCAGTGCTATACAAAGGCAAAAGCAAAAATCACGAGGAGGAAGAGAAATGGACACCTGCCAAGGGCTTGGGTTTGATCCTGCAACTTCGCTTTTCTTCCTCTTGGAACCACTAGGTTTCTGAAAGAGAGTGATGAAAAATACGCAGAATGTTAGATAGGCTCCCTCTTTGTCCCGACTTTCGCCTGTTACCTGATCCCAGACGGGGGGCTTAACCTCTCTTGTGCTACGGTTTTCTCCTTTCCAGACATGGAACATCGGGCCCATCATAGCTTTTGGGTCCTCTGGAGAGGAGGGTCTCGATAAGAAAGTGTTGTCAGCTCCATCATGGCCTATTTTGTTAACCCCAGGGCTCGTTAGTCCAGCCCAGGGGTGAAGTCAAATAATTGGAAAATATTTAAAAAATATTAGGTTGAGCGAGGTGGCTCATGCCTGTAATCCTAGCACTCTGGGAGGCCGAGGCGGGTGGATTGCTCGAGGTCAGGAGTTCGAGACCAGCCTGAGCAAGAGCGAGACCCCCGTCTCTACTAAAAATAGAAAGAAATTAATTGGCCAACTAAAATATATAGAGAAAAAAATTAGCCGGGCGTGGTGGCGCATGCCTGTAGTCCCAGCTACTTGGGAGGCTGAGGCAGGAGGATCGCTTGAGCCCAGGAGTGTGAGGTTGCTGTCAGCTAGGCTGAGGCCACGGCACTCTAGCCCGGGCAACAGAGTGAGACTCTGTCTCAAAACAAACCATCGTATAGCATCATGCTATTGGGCTGAACATCTGAACGTATTCTTGGCATCGAGAGCGAGCTGTGGGTGGCCTGGACGTCGTCCTGGACGTCAGCCCCACACGTATTCAGGATTCTCAGAAGAGGAAAAGGTTGACCAAGCAGAGCACTGTTGAGGTGTTGGCCTCCAATAGTAGAATCCGATTCAAGCCACACGGAGGATAGTCACAGAAGCAGGTGTGTAACTCGGAGAGAGCGTGTGGCTGCATCTTTCTCAACAGGTGTGCAAGTGTTCACGTGTTTGTGTGTCCATCCTGGCATTCCAGATCCACATGTGCGTCCGTTTAGGTTTACTCGCTGTCCTGAAGTGCCTGTATTTTTTTTTCTCTCTTTTTCATGTTGCATCAGAGCAGATATCCGAAGCTTAGCATTTGGGTAGAGAGGAGACTATTTTTTCAGGGTCGCCCGCTCTTGAAGTAGAGCTGAACTCACTGGAGGAAAAGGGTGTGAGGTCCACTCTGATTCTCTGGTGTTTGGATGGAGGACCAGCTTTGACAAGGACTCAGGGAGTTCAGGGCCCTGACCCCCAGGGTGACACAGGCCTGGGGGAGTGTGCTGTCCCCTCTGCACCCGGGTTTTGGCTCTGTGCACTTGCTGGCTTCGTCCTTCCCCGTGGAGCACAGAGAGGCTGAGAAGAGTCCTTGGATTCCGTTTCAGGGCGAATCAGCCCTTGAACACTTATCTAAGCCAGTTTCCTAAAGCGTCCACGCCAGAGCTGCGACCTGCCATCACGTGGGACTCAGATCTCTGACTCTCCCAGATAGAGAAGTCTTAGAATCCCACAGGCAGACAGGAGAAACACTTTTTTTTTATTAATTAATTTTTTTTTTTTTTTTTTTTTTTTTGAGACAGAGTCTCGCTCTGTTGCCCGGGCTAGAGTGCCGTGGCGTCAGCCTAGCTCACAGCAACCTCAAACTCCTGGGTTCAAGCGATCCTCCTGCCTCAGCCTCCCAAGTAGCTGGGACTACAGGCATGCGCCACCATGCCCGGCTAATTTTTTCTCTATATATTAGTTGGCCAATTCATTTCTTTCTATTTTTAGTAGAGACGGGGTCTCGCTCTTGCTCAGGCTGGTCTCGAACTCCTGACCTTGAACGATCCTCCCACCTCGGCCTCCCAGAGTGCTAGGCTGACAGACGTGAGCCACTGCGCCCGGCCTCTCTTCTGCACTTTTGGGAGATGTATTTCCACGTGAGTAAGGCCAACCGTGTGGTCATACACGACAACTCTGTACTCATCATAATTCAATTATATCCTAAAAAGGGAGAATTAAAAACTCCATAAAAGCAGGAAGGACCCTCCATGTCCGAGACTCTGTGCTCTACCTTTGGGGTACCCCATCAGTAGGACAGATGGAGGGAACCCCAACTCCGAACAAGAAATGATTCAGACACATTAAGACAAACAGGTTTGGCTGCTTCTCTTGTCTCTGATATCCTACTGACTTGTGGCTGGAGCTGATTAATAGCAGCAGCAAATTCCATATGAGTGGCTCCTCATAAAGAGAATTCGAGGCTGCAGAATCTCGGATCTTCTTAAAATTAGGCGCCAAGGCTCATTGCCATTTATCTCCCCGCTTCCAAAGCTTAAGTGGGGCTCGTGTCGGTGGGGGTAGGGCAGGGGTGGAGAATCAGTGAATCGCCCATTTTTAGGCTGTAGGAAATATATTAATATTTTCTCATCTGTAAAATGGGTTTTTTTTTTAAAAAATGAAGATTAGATGAGATAACATAGGTAGAACATTTAGCCTAGTGCAAGGCATAGAGCAGATGTTCAACAGATGGTGATTATTGTTGTTATTATTATTATTATTAGAAAGGCCCAACTATCAGTATATTTAATACCTTTGAAAATTATGCCGGTGCTGCCACATAGATGTCATTCAAGACAAAGATGTTGGCTGGTCTGGTGGCTCACCCCTGTAATTCTAGCACTCTGGGAGGCCGAGGTATGAGGATCGCTCAAGGTGAGGAGTTCAAAACCAGCCTGAGCAAGAGCGGGACCCCGTCTCTACTAAAAATAGAAGGAAATTAATTGGCCAACCAAAAATATATAGAAAAAAAGTTAGCCCGGCGTGGTGGCGAGTGCCTGTAGTCCCAGCTACTCGGGAGGCTGAGGCAGGAGGATCACCTGAGCCCAGGAGATTGAGGTTGCCGTGAGCTAGGCTGACGCCATGGCACTCTAGCCCAGGCAAGAAAGTGAGACTGTGTCTCAAAAAAAAAAAAAAAAAAAAAGCCGGGCGCGGTGGCTCACACCTGTAATCCTAGCACTCTGGGAGGCCGAGGTGGCCGGATTGCTTGAGGTCAGGAGTTCGAAACCAGCCTGAGCAAGAGCGAGACCCCATCTCTACTATAAATAGAAAGAAATTAATTGGCCAACTAATATATAGAGAAAAAATTAGCCGGGCATGGTGGCACATGCCTGTAGTCCCAGCTACTTGGGAGGCTGAGGCAGGAGGATTGCT
>VSMD01002859.1:0-55514 GCA_008750895.1 Mirza zaza | reverse complement strand
AAAAAAAAAAAGTCTAAATCTGTTGCAGGGGGCAAATGTCTAACACTTAGGCCCTTTTTGATCTGGTCCCTGGGATGCCTCAGCTTCATTCCTGCACTCCCTCCCCTAAAACTCTGTCCTCTGGTCATCCTGGGACCCTTGCGGTTCCACAAATGCCTGGTGGGTGCTCTCTCTTTTCCAGGCTTTTGTACATGCTGTTCCCCTTCTCAATAGTGTGATTTCCTTCCCCACTTCCTTCCATCCTTGTCTGGATAGCCCCCCATCCATGCTTTAAGACTCAGTTTAGACATGGTTTCTTCCAGGAAGCCTTCGTTGTGCTATAATTGGCCTTGCCTGTTTTCTCCACTCCTTCAGAGCAGAAAAAGCTCCCCAGAACTCAGCGCCATGCCTGACATAAAGTAAGGGCTGAGCAAATGCTTTGTAAATGTAGAGGGAATCGGCATTGCTCCCCTTGCCCATAGCTCTGATCTCCATTTGTTAAGATCTGTCTGTCAAAACTCCTTTCAATGCTTTCCTAATCTCTCCCTCCATGATGTGCCCCATCACTTTGTTTACATGCTTCCTTGGCATGCATCCCACAGAACTTGGGCTTTTGTCTAATTCTCTCTACCAGCTGCTTGAAGGCTAGGGTAGTGCCTCATCCATCTTGGTGTTCTTGCCACCTGCAGCCCAGAGCCTAGCACATAACCAATGCCAAATAGATAATCCAAAGGAAAAAATTAAATTCCCTCCTGGAGCCACAAACCAAGCAGAGAACGTGCTTTGGATTCCTCTGTGAGCTGCATTAGAGTTCAAAAAGTAGGAAGACTTCTGCCAGCATCTCCACCTGCACAGCCTTCAGCCTCCACCTCCCAAATGTTTTTTTCAGTTTTATAACAGAAGTCTCTGAAACAATGTTATTCATTTTATGTAACTCATTTCACAGGCAAAGCCTCTTTATCTTTCTATTCTGTAATGCAAGGTGCACCTGCACATTTTCTTGACTTCGTTTTGGGCATATTTTTAAGGAAGAAGCCTTGGTATGGCATTTAGTGTAGGTTTTTCTTCCTAGAAATATCACCCCTCTCCTCTGCAGCTGTTTATGAGTGTCACGCTCTGCCATTTAAATATTAATGTTATGGAAACAGAGGAGAAAAATCGGTCTCTCATCTGATATGCAATGTTGAGGGAAATTAAGATTAATAAATGGTGACAAGCTCTATAGAGGAAATAAAAGTTAAATTGCCTTGGACTATTTTCAGAAGTTGTTTGAGCAATGAGTATTTTATTGAATGCCCCATAACTATGATCATTCTAAAAGCCCGATTTCTGACTATGGATCTCAAATGATAACTCAAACCTCAGCTTTCCCCTCAGAGCACTTGCATTCTGGAAGTTCATATGCAGGGAAATCCTTGAAGGGATAAAACTGAGAAATGTCAAAAAATCAGATCTTCTTAATCAAATCTCAAGCAGCCACTATCCTGGGGAAAGGGAAATTTTAGCTCTAAACATTTAAGTAATAAATTTATGTAGGTATCTAGAGAACTAAGTAGAATTTTTCACTTCTTCAGCCATATAAACCACATCATAGCCACATTGGCACACTCTGGGTCATAGCTGGGCTCAGCCCAGTTAACTGCAGAGGGAGGGGGCCCTCCAGCTCCTGTCTCAGCTTTGGTTCTTACAGCCTCCACTCTGTTTAACCTACTAGGGCGTTGGTGAGAATATGAGACAGTGATTCCCAAAGCGTGGTCCCTGGACCAGCAGCAGCATCACCTGGGAGCTTCTTAGAAATGCAGGTTCTCAGGCTCCAGCCCAGACCTATGAATCAGCTTTGCTGGAGTAGGAGCATCAGCTTCCCTAGCAAGCCCTCCTGGAGATTCTGATGCATCTTCAAGTTTGAAGACCACTGATTCTTAACCCTGGTTTCATATTTGCATCACCTGGTTAAATTTAAAAAAAAAAAAAAAAAAACTGATGACAGGGCTCTATCCCCTGGAGATTCTGATTTAATAGGTTTGGGGTGAGGTCAGTGACTTGGTATGTTTTTAAAGATCTCCAGATGATTCTAAAGTGCAGCCCAGGCTGAGAATCTTACTCTGGGTATGGCAACAATCTCGGAAATGGGCACTTGACTTCCATTCTTTTCTCTCATTCTGTTCCCCACCCCTAGGGCTTTATTACTAATCTGTTCTCAAACCTTACCACATATCAGAATCATACAGAGGGCTTGTTAAAAACGGTTTGCTGCACCCCAACTCCAGAGTTTCTAATTCAGTAGGTCTGAGCCAGGGCCCAAGAGTTTGTTTTTCTAACAAGTTTCCAGGGGATGCTGATGCTGTAGGTCAGGCTTCTAACCCATGCATTCTCCAGTCTTGCCTTGGTTAGAATGGGACAGTTACTACAGTAACAACTTACCTTGCAGGACCTCAAGCCCCCTGCAGACCCTCTGTTCCAGACCAGAAGGCACTGTAGGGTCACAGTCAAGAGTGCAGCCTCAAGATCCTGGCTACAGTGTTTAATCCTGCAAACTCTCTGTGCCTCAGTCCCTCATTCGTAAAAAGAAGGTGCTATGATTTGAAGGTATCCCCCAAAGTTCACGTATTGGAAACTTAATCCCCAGTGCAACAGTATTAAGAGGTGTGACCTTTAAGAGATGAATGGATTAACGCCATTATCTCAGAGTGGGATAGTTATGAGGGGAGTCCATTCCTGATAAAAGGATGAGTGTGGCCCCTTTCACACACACACACACTCTCTCTCTCCCCCAGCCCCTCTGGTGCATGCTGTCTTGCCCTTCCGCCTCCCACCATGGGATGACCCAGCAAGAAGGCCCTCGCCAGATGCCAGCCCCTTGAGCTTAGACTTCCCAGCCTCCAGAACCGTAAGGAAAAAATTCTGTTCTTTATAAATCACCAAGTCTGTGGTATGTTATTACAGCAACACAAAACAGACTAAGACAGGGAGATAATATGGACCAACCTGATGGGGTTGTGGTACAGATCAGATGCACTAATATTAATACCTACAGCATGCATAAAAAGTACCTGGGACATACTCAGTGCTCAAAATAGTTATAATAGTTACAAACATATAAAGTTATAATTAATTATAGCTTATTAAATAGCCGTGCTTACAGAGAAAAACAGCTCTTTCTAATTATTTAATCACCCATCCCTCCCTAGAGTTCAGACCACACTGTCTGGGACCCCATGCAGGCAAATAAATCAAAAGGACACAATCTTGCTATCCCTAGTTAGAATCACTCACCCCAACCTCTCCCTCCCCAAAACTGAGGATCTGTTAATGGACACCCACGAGTCTGATGAAGTGTCCTCTCCAGAAAGGCCTGACCCACTAGTCATGCCCAAGCATAGGAGCGTTTCCTGGAAGCCAGTGAACACAAACCCTCAGCAAGTTGAAGAAACTCTGAACACTTAAGTGTACATATAGTAATAACATTCATTGGGTGTCGGGCAGCTGAAAGGGAGAGGAGGAGATGGGTATATACACACCTAATGGGTGCAATGCACATTGTCTGGCAGACAGACACGCTTGAAGCTCTGATTCGTGTGGGGCAAAGGCAATATACGTAACCTAAACATTTGTGCCCCTATAATATGCTGAAATAAAAAAAAGAAGAAGATACTCTGATACACATCTAAGATCAAATATGCTCCCATCACATTGCTTTAAATCATTCTATGATCCCTGACTATCTTAGGACTAAAAACCAAACATTTATCATGACTTAAGGGGTCCTGGCCTCTTTTCAGTTTTTCATCCCATGATGAACCACTTGTGCTTTTTCAAAAACACCATGCTCTATGAAGTCACAGTGCCTTTGCCCCTGTTCCTTCCTCTACCTGGATGCTCTTCCCTCTCTTTACACAGTCAGAAAATTTGTATTTATTTTTAAGATTCACTCAAAGTCACCCATGCCTTAGACCTTTCCGGACCACTGCCCCCACTTTCCCCAGGAAGAACCGATTGACTCCTCCTCTGTGTCATTCCCATACCCTCTGCAATCCACTGTTGTGCTGATGGGTGCCTGGGCTGCCACTGTCTATTCACACAGCCTCCCTCCACTGCTAGACAGTGAGCCAAGCCAAGCTGGAACCATGTTGTAGCCATCTTTGACCCACACACACACACACCAAATCCCTAGCCCATGTTAGAGGCTTCACTGTTGAATGAATGGATGAATCAATGAAGGAAGAAGGAGGAAAGAAATACCCAGTGGATTCTAAGTAAGTAAACTGAAGTTAATTCCTAGAGGATCAAGGGAAATCAGAAGAGAAGAGATGCGAAGCAAGGTGTAGAAGGGGGAAGGAGTGGCCACCCCAGCCGATCCCAAAACCAGCAGGTTCACATGCCCTAGAACTGATGGCTGTAGATCAACAGGGACAATCTAGCTGCCTATATTAGCTAGGATAGCAGTTCTCAAACATTTTAATCTCATGACTTCTTTATACTCTGAAAAGTCACTGATAACCCCAAAGTGCTTTATATATGGGGGTTACATATTTCCATATTTATCATATTTGAAATTAAAATGCAGAATATTTTTAACAATTTCTTCATTAATTTATCTTAAAATAATAAACATGCAAACATAAATATTTCATTTTAAAAATATGTTTTCAAAAACCTTTTATTGTGAACAGTGGCATTGTTGTGGACTATTGCAAACGTCTTTAATATCTGGCTTAATAGAAGATGGCTGTATTTGTGTATCTGCTTCTGCATTCAATCTGTTGTGATATGACTCATCATGTAGCCTCCAGAAAACTTAGCTATACACTCATGAACGAATGAGAGTGAAAAAGGCAAATAAAGTTTAGAGTTGTTATGAAAACAGTCTTGATCTCGTGGACCCTATGAAAGAGTTTCAGAGATGCCTACGGGTTTCCAGACCACATTTTAAAGACTTCTGTATCAGGATATGGGTCGTCTGCAGCCAGAGACTGAAATAAGTGACTTGAATAAGATTAAAGTTTATTTCTCTCTTGCGTTATTTCTAGAAGTAAGCAGTACCCATCAGTCATGATGCTTTTTCTGGTTGTTCTACCATTCCAGGTACACATGACCCAAAATGACTGCCCAGTACTATCTCTACATTTCAGCCAGCAGGAAGGGGAGGACAAGCCTTCTCCTTTAAGTACATGTCCCAGAAGTTGTATATATCACTTCCTCTTGCATTCTTACACAAAAGCTTACTACTGAGCTGCAAAGGAGTCTGGGAAATATCTTTAATCTGGTTGACCATATGTTCTATTACTGTGGAAGTCGGTGAGAACAGATATGGGAATAATTCCCATTCTCTGCTACATTTCTCTTTCCCCATAACCCCTACTAGGCACAGGCCTAGGGAGGAGCTTGGACAAACCAGGGCTTACCTCACTACTGCCCAGAAGATCAGGAGAGCTGGTCCTGGCAAGGAATAGGACTCACCCACCAAGGTGTCTTGGCTTGTTCGTCTCCCTCACATAAACAATGCTAACAGAAGACAAAGAGGTTTCAAGGCATGCAGGCCCTCAGCTAGGAAGCAGAAGTTCGCATACACAGCAACAGACAGGAACTGGAGTTCAATTACAATCAAAACGTACTAGTTACAAGAAAAACTGCCAAGCACCAGCCACAAAGGAGGCTCTGGTTGGGATAAAGTCCAAAGTCATCACCGCAGCTCACAAGGCTCTGCAGGATCCCAAACCCACCCTATCCCCAACCCCCATCCCCAGTCACATCTCATGCCAGTCTCCCCCTCACTCTCTACATTTCAGTCACATTCAACGTTTTACAGCTGGAAGGATATACTTCAGTATTTCTAAAATACATTGTCTCAGGGTGTCTGCACATACTGTTCCATCTTCTGAAACACTCTTTTCCCCACCACCATCTGACAGACACAGGCTCAATCTTCAGGTCTGTGAAATAAAGACCAACTGAGAACAGGCAAAGGCCATCTATTCTGAGCTTGCTATAGCAAGGGAGTCAGCCACCATCACTCGTGTTTTAGCAGAGACTCAGGGGCAGGGAGAGGAGTGAGAAGGCTTTACAGCAAAAAAAAAAGCGTGGACTTCAGGTATGCCCTGATTCGAGACTGTTGGCATGGGGGAGCTGTAGGTGGGATCACTAGAAGCAGGCATCCAATGTGATTGGTTAGAGGTGCGTATTTAGCTTTTTCCTGTTGATCCTAAGTCAGAACTGGGGACAAAATTAGGGAAGCTGTCAGTTATTAATTGAGTCCTGGCCATTTGGGGCTAATCGTTACAGGGATTATTGTTCAGCTTCCTGGGCTGATTGCTAGAGATCATGGTTTAACTTCCTGTAAGTCTGACTTACAGATAGTAGGCTGACTTCCTAGGCTGGTTACAGTGAATGATGGGTTGATCTCCTGGGATGGTTACTGCAGATTGTGGGTCAGAGTTCTATTTTATACATGGCCTGATCATTTTCCATCTGTACATTCAGTCTCTCACAGTCAGTGGACAACGTTTCCTGCTGGAAGACTGGTCCCAACCCCCGGACCAGGTTAGATCTACCTGTAATATGTTCCTGGAGCTCCCTGAACTTCTCTGTCCTAACTCTCAACAAACTTGTAATTATTTGCCCAATAGACTATAAGCTTCACAAGAGTAGGTACTATATTTTTTAGTATTCATTTTACTATGCTCAGCTCCATGCATAGTATTTAGCATATAGTTGGGGCTCAGTAAAAAATTATTACATAGTTGGATAGATGGATGGTTGGATGGATGTCGGACTTTTTCAGAGCTGAGAGCACTGTTCTGCTGCTTCTCAACTGACAAATTTTCAGGACCCTCTGCAAAAAAGTAGCTGAAGGCATGAGTTCCTTCTTGGTTCTGCCCCCTGAGCCATTATGGCACTCCAACAGAGCCATCGCCAAGCAAAACAAAGTCCCATTCTTCTTCAGCAAAGGTGTGAGCTGTTTCAAGTTTAGGTAATCTCTACCCTTGGGTCCCACCTGAGATCTGATATCTGCTTCAGGGTCCCCATTCTGGGCTATATTTCCTCCTAAGCATGGGTTCACTGACAATATCCTACAAAATATTCCAACGGGTCCTGGTGCTGCCCATTTAGCAAGAAGATTACTTGTGCTGAAGTTCTGGCATAAACCTGCCAGCTGCAACATATCTTGCTGGTCTGACCCAGTGATAACCCACAGTGCTCTGTGTATGGGCTGTTTTCTTTTATTTTCCATCCTCTGAAGAGTGTCAGAATGCGGCCTTGCTAAGCAATAAATCCATCTTTTCAGGAATCAATTGCAGTGACTGGCTGCAAAACCTGGAAATCTAATTAACTGCAAAATAAATAAAAAATGAAAAATATACTGAAGCAATGGCATAAATCAGCTAGAAAATATTCTGGACATTAAAATAAACAAGGAAAAATTTCAACTTCATTTGTCTTCTTTTCCTTTTTTTAAACCCTGTTATTGATAAATTTAGCCTTGGTTCCAATTTTGTCTTAGCCACGATTTGTTCAAGTATAGATCTGTTGGGATGGCTATCTCTGTTCTAATTATACCCTGCAGGCACTCTCTAGAGAAGCCAACTCGGCTAGGATTACCTCGCTACCATATGTAAAACTTTAGGCCGTCTCTCCCTTCATCTTTTTACACCACATGTGTTCTTAAAGGGGCATAAATCTGCTCTAACGTTGTGTGGGAAATATGAGTTATTTTGGCTTTCTGGAACATTTTGAAAAGGACAGAGTTTTTATCATTTTCATCAGCTGGCTGAGTGAAAGGCCTTCTGCCCCACTGCTACTGAGGCCTCCTGGGCTGAAGCCATCACAAGCGGAGCCCATGGGCACTGGACAACCTTCCTAGTGTGGAGAGTGGGTCAAGTAACTCTCAGCAGTGAGCCTCACTCACGGCTGCATCCCAGGCCTCCTGTCAATGCTCTGCAAATGGCCCCACTCGGGGCCTAAGGCACCAGGCAACCTGGGGAGGCCACCTGGAGAGAGCAGACCAGCAAGGGCACCGAGGGAAATGGCTTCTTGAGCTCCCATCAGTAGCAGGAACTCATATTTGTTTCCCATGAGTGTGCTACAGAGGACAATCAAGGGTAGTAACCCATATTCACAACCTGGGACAGCGGGGGGCACCACAGCAGTACGGAGGTCTCATGGCCAGGGTCCAGACTGGGGGGAGGGCTCTGCCACTGAATCGTTATGTGACCTCGGACAGTCTTGGGCTTCGCTGTACCTCAGTTTCCTTGTGTGTAAAATGGTCAGACTGAAACAGAAGCTCCCAAGGCCCTTCCAGGACCCAATGCCTATGATTCCACATTGGGTGAATACAAGTATGTTTTTTACTTAAGGAAGATTTGTGAGTATTCTACTTTGATGAACTATAAACCAGCTCTTCTAGCCTTGTTTACTGAAGCCCTGGCTGTGTCATCACTGAATATGCCATCCCTGGATCACGAGCATCACACAGACAACAGGTGCTGGTCTGTGATGCCACCATGGAAAACAGTCTACTGTTTCTCAATGTTTCTTAAGGTGAAAGCAAAATGGCACAGCATTGCTTTAAAAAAAAAAGAAAAGAAAAGATGCTTCTATTTCATCGTACCTCCAATCACTCCTTGAATAAAATAAATGATATCAACAAATGTGAGAAGAAACCTCTCCCAGTCTTCAGAATGTGCCCATGCAGACAGTTTTCAATTCCAATCACAAGTTATCTGCTATCCTTAGCAGGTTATTGATTTGGTTTTACTAAAAATATTGTTTTATTTTCTAAACTTATTTTCAAAATTCAATTTACCCAAAACAAAGCCAAAAGAAAACAAACAGGATGATGGGAAGCTGTAACCATTGGAAACATAGTCATTACCAAACTAGAGGTATTTCCATGGTCATAAACCAAATTTTCTGCCACAGAGAACAGAAAACACATAGGGTATATGGTGTCTCCTTAAGTTTAATTAGAGAGACCAGACTTACCCAAGGAAATGACTGTAAAACAGCCTCAGTGTAACAAGGAAATAAATTCGCCCTCTTAGTCTCAACCCTGGTAGCTGTATTATTTATTTAATCATTTATGCTATAGATATTTCTTGGATACTAACTCTATACCAAGCACTGTGCTTAGCACTAAAAAAAAATAGCAGTGAACACAACAGGCAAAGCCTGCTGTCTGTAAGTTTGCAGAGGGTGATGCATATATCCATGGGTCATAAAAACAATGGGTTAATTCCATGGGAAACAACGAGTTATTTAGCATACTGCAGGTAAACATTGTTTTGTTAACCTATGGCTGCATTTTTTTTTATTTTCATCTAGTGGTGTTGGCGTTAAGAAGGCAGCAAGTGCCTGAGGCTCTTATCTTTCCAATCCCTCTTTCTTCTCCAAGGCAGGTAGTTACAAGTACCAAATAAGTTTCTATTCTCACTGTGGGGTTTTTTGGTTTAAAACTGTTTATTGATCAATAAAAAAGTAGAAAATCACAAAGTCATTGCCTGGGGAAACTGTACTAGTAATTTTACAGCAGGCTAGATAGTAAGGAAAGATTACAAATGTGAGTAGGCGGGAGACCCAACTCCTGCTGAAAACAAGTCAATCCTGACAAAAATCCAACCACCACTACTGACCTTGGAGAGCCTGGACAAGGTCAATGGCAGAGTGAATATGATCATATTGGTCCTGTTCTCAGTTTGTTTACTTGCTCGAGAAAAAAGTGGACAAACATCATATGTAGTCCCATATGTTTAAAAGTAATAAACACTGTAAATAACAGACTCCAGTTCTCAAAGGAATGCAAAAAAGAACACACATTCTTAGGATTTAGAATAACATTTTAAAATAGATTTTAAAGTTAATTTTTAAAATAGGACTGTCACTAGGACATTTTGTTGCCACTGTAACTATTTATATTAATAACTCTGAGTCACCCAACAAATCTTTGTAAGCTCAGAGACATATGAGTATACTGGCATTATTCATTCATTCTTTCAATCATCCTTTCTTCCATCTGCTCAGCAAGGACTGCTGTAGGTGTGAGCATCTAGAGCAGGCGTCCTCAAACCACAACCCGTGGGACACATTCGGTCCGCCGAGGACATTTATCCAGCCGCCGGGTGTTTTTGCCACACCGCTGCCTGTCCTGCTTAGCAGCTGACTCGTCCCTGGCCCACAGTGCACATGTGTGGAATGTGCGCCGCACTCTCCAACGGTCTGAGGGACAGTGAACTGGCACCCTGTTTAAAAAGTTTGAGGACCCTTGATCTAGAGCGTCCAGAGCATCTAGAGCATCCATTTCCCTTGAGCTTATTTCTAACAATGACCTTAACCTCATCCAAGGAGAACAATCATTCCAAAATAGTCAGTACCTTTCCCTATGAGGTAGGTCATTGGGATCTCTGGCTCTTCTCAGGATAAGGGTTCCTTGTTTTGGTGATGTTTCAAGCAATTGCTCCACCTGGAAGGAAGGATAAGGGTGGGCACCCCATTTTGGTGTTGCCCTACCCTTAATCCTATCCCTAGCAACTGCTACACCTGGAGAATAAGGGAATGATTTATCAACCTAGGAATTCTCCAGCCCAAGCATAATAAGATTTAGAAAGTGACCTACTGTAACCTAAGGGTAATTAATGTGTCATTAGTTTGAATTGCATTGGGAATTGAATTGAATCTGCATTGGGATTCACCTCCCCCCAGGTGGGCTTTCTTAGAGGGAGTTCATATATGCAGATGGAATTTTGAGGACACCTGTTGATCATTTGATAACATCCTACACCTCCCAAAAGCCCTCCTCCAGACTGGGCTAATAAAAGGAAACAATTGGAAGTCAGGAAAGTGAGCGGGTCAGTGAGGGAGTGAGTTGGTCTATCTCTCTCCACTCATGGAGACAGACCTGTTTTATTCCACAATAAAGAGCTGGTCTTGTGAAACTGCTTCCCGCCTGAGGTTATTCCATCGCATTGGCCTTGCTGGTGTCTTTTCTAAGAAAGGAGTCAGAGGACTGGGATGATAGTCTGGACTTGATGCTTAGGTGTGTCTGGTCATTCTTTGGCCAAGAGCACACCAAGAACTGAGGGCAGACTTCCACCCTGACATCTTTGGTGCTGAAACCCAAGATTCTGACACCTCTGCCTGCTTGTCTTATTTCTCCTTAAACCTCTCTATATCTATCACCCAGATCTCCCTAAAATAATTGGGAATCAAATATTTCCAATCCCTCTTCTGTCTGCTTGTACCCTTGCCTACCTCTCTTTCCTCCATGACTTCTATCTGTCACCACTAAATTCTATTATATCCACTATCAACTCCTCTGTAGCCTACTGAATAAAGCCCTAGACTTGATTTTCTGTCAGCCTTCCTTACTCTAGAAGACAGACAATACTATATTATCTTAAACATTAACAGGCAAAAGTGTCTTTTCAGAGGGGCAGCATGCTCTGAGTCTGCACAGTCATCCAACCATAAGTTTTGTTTGTATGTATCCCTGGAGGATGGTGAAGTAATGAACTACATGTAAGACTGTCTCCACAGGCAGGGGCTCCACTCGTTTCCAGGTGAGTTGTCATTTTCACATTCACAGCAAGGCTCTTAGTCTTTAGTTCTCCAACCCAAAATGTGGGCATCATGGCTCAGCTCTGATCACATTCCATCAGGAACAGCTTGCTTAAGAGGTAAGTCAAAGTCATGACCATTATTCAACATCTAAGCATAAAGTAGTTTATCATTTTCCAGAATAGATAAACTCTTAATAGAGTGGCTCCCTGAACAGGTAATTTCTGATGGGACGAAAGGAAGAGGAGAGACCCACAGCATCATGAAGAGTCCTAACAGGTACGTAAAGCTTAAAAACACACCACACCTCTAGTAACAGACAGCAAAGAGTTGCAGAGGCAGAGAAAGATAACAGGCTCATAACAAAGGCAAGTTCTCCCCTTTTCACTTTTGTCAAAGGGAGTCTTAATTGGATTTTTGCAGAGCATCAGGGCAACATACATAGGGTTCAAATACCTGCCCCCCACTGTCCCATAATAGAAAACTTCATACTGTGGGGACAGCGAGTTAACTGAAGATTCTCCCTTCTGCCTTGGGCACTATGTAATCCCATATCAGGATCTTGTAGGCCAGCTTTGACCCATATCTATAATCCACAAATGTGAGGACTTCGATGTGAGCCTAAAAACTCAAACATAAGCAATCCATTCACATGAAGAAATAAGAACCCCCTAGAACAAGTCTTATCTTGAGAAAAGGAGGTACAGAAGTTTGGTTCAAGAGTAATGGGCCAAACGGTAGTTCTACTTGTAGCTCTTTGAGGTATCTCCATATAACTTTACACAGAGCTTGAACTAGTTTGCAGTCCCACCAGCAATGTATGAGAGTTCCTATCTCTCTGCAACCATGCCAACATTTTTGTTTGGGGACTTTTTTGATCCACTCATGCCCATCAATACATGAGTAGATTAACATAAAACCATCTACCTACAACCAACCGATCTTTGACAAAGCAGACAATAACATACATTGGGGAAAAGAAGCCTTATTCAATTAATGGTGCTGGGAAAATTGGATAGCCACATACAGAACAATGAAACAGGACCCCTATTTCTCACCATTCACAAAAATTAATTTAAGATGGAAAAAAGGCTTAGATCTAAGGCATGAAACTATAAGAATTCTAGAGGAAAATGTAGGAAAAACTCTTCCAGATATTGACCTAGGCAAAGAATTTATGACTAAGACCCCAATGATAATAATGGCAACAACAAAAATTAATAATTGGGGCTTAATTAAATTAAAAAGCTTCTTCACAGCTAAATAATTAACAGACAAATAGACAACCTACAGAATGGGAGAAAATATTTGCAAGCTACACATCCAATAAAGGGCGAAAGAAAGAGAGAGAAAGAAAACCAAACAACCCTATTAAAAATTAGGCAAAAGATATGAAAAGAAGCTTCTCAAAAGAAGAAAAACAAATGGCCAATAAACATATAAAAAATGCTCAATGTCACTAATCGTCAGGGAAATGCAAATTAAAACCATAATGAGATATAACCTTACCCCAGTTAGAATAGTTTTTTTAAAAAGTCCAAGAACAATAGATACTGGCATGGATGCAAAAAAAAGGAATGCTTATACACTGCTGGTGGGACTCCATAGTACAACCTCTATGGAAAACAGTATGGAGATTCCTCAAAGAACTAAAAGTAGACCAACCATTCATGATCCACCAATCCCATTATTGGGTATCTAATCAAAGGAAAAGAGGATTTTTGTCAAAAGGACACCTGCACTCCAATGCTTATTGCAGAACAATTCACAATTGCAAAAATGTGTAATCATTTCAAATGCCCATCAATTTATGAATGGATTAATAAAATGGGGTATATGTATATCATGAAGTATTACTCAGCCATAAAAAGAGATGAAATAATACCTTTTGCAACAATCTGGATGGAACTGGAGACCATTCTCCTAAATGAAGTATCTCCAGAATGGAAAAATAAACACCACACAAACTTACTATTAAATTGGAAATAACTGAAGAGCACACATCTGCACAAAGGGAAGTAAAACTCAGTGGATATTAACCCAGGGGGAAGGGAGGAAAGAGGAGAGACAAAAACATACCTAACAGGTACTATGAACACTGTTTGAGTGACAGGCATACCTATAATCAGGACTCAAACATTACAAAAATGATCCATGTAACCTAAAATATTTGTACCCCCTTAATATTTTGAAATTTAAAAAAATTCTGCCAACCAATATTAATACTATACCCAGAAAAACTATCCTTCAAAAATGAACAAAAGGTAAAGACTTTCCCAAACAAAAGCTAAGAATGTTCAACACCACTAGTCCTGCCTTACAAGAAATGCTAAAGGGAATTTTTCAAGGTGAAACATAAAGATACTAAATAGTAGTACGATGTTATAAGAAAGTATGAAACTTATTGATAAAGGTAAATATAGACAAATACAGAATACTGTTTCACTGTAATGGTGATGGTAAATCATTTTTAATTCTAGTATAAAAGTTAAGGGACAAAGTATTTAAAATAACTAAACTAAAAAATATATTTAAAGATACATCATATAAATAGATATAAATTGTGACAATAACAAAATATGTGGAGGAGTTAAAGTTTGGAGTTTTTGTATGTATTAATAATTTAACTTAAGTTGTTATCAGCTTAAAATGGACTACTATAAGATATTTTATATAAGCCCTAAGGTAACAAAAAATATCTGTAGAAGTTAAAAGAAAAAGAGAAAGGATCAAAGCATATCTATATAAAAAATCAACAAAACATTTTTTAAAAGCAAGAGAGAAAAAGACAGAAAAAAGAACTACAAGATTAACAAATAATTAACAAAATGGCAATAGTAAATCCTCTGTCAATAATTAATTTAAATGTAAATGAATTAAATTCCCCATCAAAAGACACAGAGTGGCTGAATAGGTAAAAAAGCAAGACCCAGCTATATACTCTCTACAAGAAACTTGCTTTAGATTTAAGGACACACATATGCTCAAAGTGAAGGGATGGAAAAAGATATTCCATGCAAATCATAACCAAAACAGAACAGGCATAGCTATATTTATATCAAACAAAATATACTTCAAGTCAAAAACCATCACAAGAGACAAGGAAAGGCAATATATAATTATAAAAGGGTCAATCCCCCAGGAAGATATAACAATTATAAATATATATGCACTAAACATCAGAGCTCAAATATATAAAGGGAGAAATAGATAGCAATACAATAGTAGGAAACTTCAAAGCCCCACTTTCTGTAATGAATAAAACATTCAGAGAGAGACCAATAAAGAAACATAAGACTTGAACAACACTATAGAACAAATAGACCTAACAAATATATAAAAACATTTTACCCAACAGCAGTAGAATGCACATTCTTCTCAAGAGCAAACAGAACATTCTCCAGGATAGATCACATATTATTAGGTCACAAAGCCTTTAAAAATTTAAGAAGATTGACAGCTGGGTGTGGTGGTTAATGCCTGTAATCCTAGCACTCTGAGAGGCTAAGGTGGGAGGATCGCTTGAGGTCAGGAGTTGAAGACTAGCCTAACCAAGAGCAAGACCCTGTCTCTACTAAAAATAGAAAAGATTAGCCAGCTGTGGTGGTGTGCTCCTATAGTTCTAGCTACTCAGGAGGCTGAAGCAGGAAGATTGCTTGAGCCCAGGAGTTCGAGGTTGCTATGAGCTAGGCTGATGCCACAACACTCTAGCCTGGGCAGCAGAGTGAGACTTTGTCTCAAAAAAAAAAAAAAAAAAAAAAATTAAGAAGGTTGAAATCATTCCAAATATCTTTACTCATCACAATGGACTGAAACTAGAAATCAATAACAGAATGAAAACTAGAAAATTCACAAATATGTGCAAATTAAACAATATACTCATAAACCATTGAATCAAAAAAGAACTTTAAAAGGACATTTAAAAACACCTAGAGATAAATGAAAATAAAAGCTCACATACTAAAACAAATGGGTTAGCAAAAGCATTACTAAGAAGTTTATTGCAATAAATATTAATACCTGCATTAAAAAAAGAAAGACCTCAAATATATAACTTAACACTTCAAGGAACTAGAAAAAGAACAAACTTAAGCCCAAAGTTAGCAGAATGAAGGAAATAAAGATTAAGGCAGAAATAAATGAAATAGAAAATAGAAAAACAATAGGAAAAAATCAATGAAACTAAGAGTTCATTTTTTGAAAAGATAAACAAAATTGGCAAACCCTTAGCTAAACTAATTAAGAAAAAAAAAAGATTCAAATAAACTCAGAATGAAAGAGGAAGTATTACAAGTGATGCTATAGAAACAAAAAGGATCATAAGAGACTACCATGAACAAGTATATGCCAACAAACTGGATAACCTAAAAGGAAAAAAAAACTGGATAACCTAAAAGAAATGGATAAATTACTAGAAACATTCAACCTACCAAGATTAAATCATGAAGAAATTTAAAGTCTGAACAGATCTGTAACTAGAGTGAAGATTGAATAGTAATCAAAAACCTCCCAATGAAGAAAAGCCCACAATCAAATTGTTTCACTGTTGAGTTCTACCAAACATTTAAAGAAGAATTAATGCCAACCCTTCTCAAACTCTTTCAAAAATTTCAAGAGGAGGAAATACTTCTAAACTCATGTTATCCAGTCTGGGCAACATAGACCCTGTCTCTACAAAAAATTTTAAAAATTAGCCAGGCATGGTGGTGCACATCTGTAGTCCCAGCTAGTCAGGACACTGATATGGGAGGATTACTTGAGCCTAGGAGTTCCAGGCTGCAGTGAACTGTGATCATGCCACTGTACTCCAGCTCAGGCAACAGAGTGAGACCCTGTCACTAAAAATAATAATAAACTCATGCTATTGGGCCAGCATTACCCTGATACTAAATGTAGATGAAGACACCACAAGAAAAGAAAACTACAGGTCAATAGTCCTGATGAGTATAGATGCAAAAATCCTCAACAAAATATTAGCAAACCAAATCCAACAGCACACTAAAAAAATCATACACTGTAATTATACAGGATTTATCACTGGGATGCAAAGATGGTTTATTATACAAAAATCAATTAATGTGATACACCTTATTAACAGATTAAAGGATAAAAATCACATGGTAATCTCAATAGAAACAAAAAAGCACTGACAAAATTCAACACTATTTTATGATAAAAACTCAACAAACCAGGAATAGAAAGAAAATACCTCAACATATAGAAAGGCTATATATAAAAAACCCACAGTTATTATCATGCTCATGGTGAAAAACTGGAAGTTTTCCTCTAAGACCATGAACAAGGCAAGGTTGCCCATCTTGCAACTTCTATTCAACCCAGTATTGGAAGTCCTAACTACAGCAATTAGGTAAGCAAAAGATATAAAAGGCAACCAAATTGGAAAGAAAGAAGTAAAATTGTCCCTGTTTATAGATAATATAATCTTATACATAGACAATCCTAAAAACAACATTTAAAAAAAAACTGTTAGAACTAATAAATTAATTCAGTAAATTTGTAGGATACAAGATTATCATATAAAAATCAGTTGCATTTCTATACACTAACAATGTACTGTATGAAAAGGAAACCAGGAAAACAATCCTATTTACAATAGCATCAAAACATAAAATAAAATACTTAGAAATAAACTTAACTAAGGAGGTGAAAGACTGTTTACTGAAAACTACAAAGCATTGATAAAAGAAATTAAAGAAGATACAAACAATTAGAAAGACATTCTGTGTTCATGGATCAGAAGACTTAATATGGTTAAATTTTAATGCTACCCAAAGCAATCTACAGATTCAGTGCAATCACTATCAAAACTCCCATGGCATTTTTTACAGAAATAGAAAAAAATAATTCTAAAATTCATAGGAACCACAAAAGATCACAAATGGCCAAATCAATCTTGAGAAAGAAGAACAAAGGTATAGGTATCACACTTCCTAGTTAAAGATATATTATACCCATTAAAAAGTGGCCAAAGAAGATGGACAGAAATTTTTCAAAAGAAGACAGACTAATGGGCAACAAACATATGAAAAAATGCTCAACATTTCTAATCATCATGGAAATGCAAATTAAAACCATAATGAGATATCACTTATCTCCAGTGAGAATGGCCCTTATTAACAAGTCCCAAAATAATAAATGTTGGCTGGATGTGCAGAGATAGGAACACTCCTACATTGCTGGTGGGACTACAAACTAGTTCAGCCTCTGTGGAAAGCAATATGGAGATACCTTAAAGTGATACAAGTCAATCTAACATTTGATCCAGCAATCCCATTATTGGGCATCTACCCAAAAGAACGAAAGACATTCTATAAAAAAGACATCTGCCCTAGAATCTTTATAGTAGCACAATTCACAATTGCAAAGATGTGGAAACAACCCAAGTGCCCATCAATACATGAGTGGATTAATAAAATGTGATATATGTATACTGTGGCGTTCTACTGAACCACAAAAAACAATGTTGATCTAGCACCTCTTGTATTACCTTGGATAGTGCTGGAGTCCATTCTAAGTGAAGTATCACAAGAATGGAAAAACAAGCACCACATGTACTCACCATCAAATTGGTATTAATCAACCAACACTTATGTGCACATATAGTAGTAACATTCACTGCATGTCAGGCAGGTGGGAATGGGGAGCACGGGATGGGTATGTTCACACCTAATGGGTGCAGTGAGCACCATCTGGGGGATGGAACACTTGAAGCTGACTTGGGTGGGGCAAAGGCAATATATGTAACCTAAACATTTGTACCCCTATAATATGTTGAAATTTTTAAAAAATGGAAAAAATAAAAATATATTACAAAGCTACAGTAATCAAAACATCATAATACTGGCATAAAGACAGACATATACAGTAGTGTACCCTTATCCATGGGGGATACATTCTAAGACCTCTGGTGGATGCCTAAAATTGCAGATAATACCAAACCCTATATTTACTATGTTTTTTCTACCTGATAACTGAGAAAACTGCTGGCTAACAGGTGAGTAGCATATATAGCATAGACACACTGAACAAAGAGATGATTCATATCCTGGATGGGACAGAGCAGCACAGCACAAGTTCTCATCATACTACACTATGCTATTTAAAACTTATAAATTGTTTACTTCTGAAATGTTTCATTTAATATTTTTGTACCACTGTTGGCTGTGGGCAACTGAAACCATGGAAAGTAAAACTGAAGATGAGGGGGAACTATTGTAGACCAGTGCAGTGAAATAGAGTGCTCAGAAATAAATCCATGCATATATCTACCCTTCCTCAACAAGGGTACCAAAAATACACAACAGAGAAAGGATTGTCTCTTTAACAAATGGTGATGGGAAAACTGAATATCCACATGCACAAGATTGAAATTGGACCTTTATCTGACACCATATACTAAATCAACTCAAGATTGTTTCAAGATTTAAACGTAAGACCTGAAACTGTAAAACTCTTAGAAAAAATAAAAGAGAGAAAAATCTTATGATATTGGTCTTGACAATAATGTTATGTACATAACACCAAAAGCACAGGCAACAAAAATAACATAAACAAGTTTACATCAAACTAAAAAGCCTCTGCACATCAAAGGAAACTATCAACAGAGTGAAGAGATAACCTACAGAATGGGAAAAAAATTTACGAACCATATATCCGATAATGAGTTAACCTCCAAAATATATAAGGAACTTATATGACTCAATAGCAAAAAAATTAATGGCCCAATTAAAAAATGACCTAAGGACTTAAATAGACATGTCTCCAAAGAAAACATACAAATAGTCACCAAGTATATGAAATACTTTCAACATCACTAGTCATCAGGGAAATGCAAATCAAAAGAACAATGAGATACCACCTCATACCTGTCAGGAAGATTATTATCAAAACAAAAAGAACAACTGTTGGTGAGGATGTGGAGAAATGCTCTTCACAAATATTAATGTCAAGAGTTAAACACCTTTTGAGTCCAACCTATCATAAACAACCAATATTTCCTCCCAGCTGCATGGGGTTAACTACTTACTATTTTCGTGGGAGAAAACTTGCACACTATTGATGGAATGCAAAATAGTTCAGCCATTATGAAAAACAGTATGGAGGTTTGGCAGAAAAATAAAAATAGACTATCATATGATCCAGCAATCCCATTTCTGAGTATTTATCCAAAAAAGTTGAAATTAGCATCCCAGAGATCCTAATTGTAGCAGTATTCACAATAGCCAAGATATGGAAATAACGTAAATATTTATTCACAGATGTATGAATACAGAAAAGAGACGAATGGTGTATACCAGGGAATGATATTCAGCCTTTAAAAAGAAGGAAATTCTGCCATATGCAACAACATGGATGAACCTCGAGGACACTATGTTAAATGAAATAAGCCAGTCACAGAAAGGAAAATACTGCATGATTTCTCTTACATAAGGTATCTGAATAAGTCAATTCATAGAATCAAAGAGTGGTTGCCCAGGTTTGGGGGGAAAGGAAATGGGGAGTTACTAATCAATGGGTATAAAGTATCAATTAAGCAAGATGAACAAGTTCTAGAGATCTGCTGTACAACACTATACATGTAGTCAAGAATAATGTATCATATGCTTAAAAATTTGTTAAGAGGGTAGATTTCATGTGAATTGTTCTTACTACAATAAAATAAGGTCAAGGAAAAAAAAATGAATGGGCCACCATCAGAGGTGACACACTCAATTGTCCTCAATTCTACGCCCAGGCACTTACACCAAGACCTAAACAGGAGTGACAATAGTCAGCATCCTAGTAGTCAAAGCTGGAGAGCAGAAGGTGGTGAAAGTATCAAATGCCAATGTGCTGATTATTCCTAAGATACCCCCAGGAACTCCCAGGGCCAGACGTGAGGACTATGAGGGGGTCTTTAGACCCAATGAACAAGGACAGAGAGCTGGAGCAGAGAATGCTGCCTTGTGGTACTCACCACTGATGGGGCTGAGAAAGATGGTGAGAGTCACCAGGCAAAGAAACACGGCTGTAAAAGTCCCAAATTTCGCAGCCCAGTGTATCTCTTCTGGGTACAGAAGATGTCAGAGACAGCCCTGGCTGGGAATATGGAGAATGGGTGTCAAGAGATCCTCCTAGGAAGGAAGTTTGTGACCAGGTAAGTTCTCCCCACATAAGCAGATTCTCACCTCACATGCCCCACACCACCAGTCCTGCGAAAGACAACATAAAAACGCGACATCAGAAAACTCTGTCCTTCAACCAAGATGGCTTTCAGTAGGTGAACAGATAAACAAACTGCGGTACATCCAGCAAGGAATATTATTCTGTGCTTCAAAACAAATGATTGATCAAGTCATGAAAAGACATGGAGGAAACTTTAAATGCATATTATTGAGTGAAAGAAGCCAGTCTGAAAAGGCTACATATTGCATGACTCCAACTACATGACATTCTGGAAAAGGCAAATGTATGGATACAGTAAAAAAAGATCAGTAGTTGCCAAGGGCAGGGGAGAGCAGGGTGAACAGGCAGAGCATGGAGAATTTCCAGGGCAGTAAAATTACTCTGCGTAATATTGTTACAGTGGACACATGTCATTATGAATTTGTTGTACATATGATATACAACCCCAAGAGTGAACCCTAATGTGAACTATGGACTTTGGGTGATAACGATGTGTCGAGGTTCATCAACTGTGACAAATGCACCACTCCGTCGTGGGATGTGGATAACACAGAAGGCTATGCATGTGTGGAGGCAGGAGGCATATGGGATGTCTCTGTACCTTCTTCTCAATTTTGTTGTGAAAATAAAACTGCTCTAAAATATAAAGTCTTTTTTTAAAGACAATTTTTAAAAAAAAAAGATGACATCACTCCCATTCTGGTACTTTTGGCTACAGCTACTGTTGATAAACTCTGGTCAAAGAACAAAAAGGAGAGGATTGTTAAGCAATGGAAAGACCCACATGACTAAGGAAAACACCAAACCCCAAATTCCATCAGACATTTTCATTTTCCACACAATTCTGGCTGAGTGGCTTAAGCTCTGAGGTCAGGAGTTCTCCATCCTCGTCTGAAAAGTGACAAGGTCACATTGCTCCCACCACATAACTTCACTGACTCTCTGTAATTCCAACTGCAGTAATACCTGTGAATCCCATAGGGGTTTTAAGTACTGGCACCTTTTTCCAAATTACTTGGGAGATAAAAGAAGAGGTATTTTCTCAATACAAAGTACAGTTACAGCAGGATCAACCCTTTATTGAGCTGGAAGTGTTTCTTTCTCTTTACAGATCATAGGAAGCTGATGCTCAGAGCAGGACAGCAACTTCTCTGAGGTCGCACAGCCTATCAGTCACCAGAAGTCTCAGAATAAGTATCTGGATCTCCTGAAATATTTCTTCTGGAATTCTTCTGGGAACTCCAGCTGGATCTGGTAGGTTTTCTGGAAAACAACAAACAAATAAACAACAAACATAACAAACCCATTTGTTATATATGAAGAATGCAGCTCTCCAAAAAAAAGCATCTTCTCAGAGCCTTGCCACTAACTGAAACTTCTTCAAGCAGGTCTACATATTTCTTTGGTCTTTTTTCCCATAGGAATAATCAGTTCTTTCTTCTAATTTCTACTTAATAATATTGCAATAGTGAACTTTTTCTTTCCCTCATTAAGGTAGTGCTCGGTCGGATCAGAGGAAAGCTGATTTGAGGTCTCTGCCTTTGTAACCAAGCCCTGATCTTTAGTTGGGATCTCCTCCTGGTAGCATCCCTGTTGCCCGTGGTAGGAAAATATCTTTGGTTGGGTCATCAATTCTTATTTTTTTACCTGACATCTTGAGCACTCCCTACAAATAAAATTTTAATATAATTGACTTCAGTGCATCTAGGAGCCTTTTAATTACCCTCCAAAAGATGCTTAGGCAACAGCTTGCTATTAGGTTAAACAGTGTCAGCATCTGTACTGTAAACATTAACAGGTTTATTACATTTTGCAAACCAACATTTGTCTTCTATTATTTTTTTCTCTAAAGAGCCTTCCTTGGAAGTACATCTCTAATCCAGTGGACAAAGGGGACATCATGCCAATGGGAAGACCATCTTTTCTTCTCCTTACTCCCTTCGACATTGGAGCCTGGATATTTCCAGCACCATCATAAAACCATGGGACACCTTGTGATAATTCAGGAGCTGATTACACAGCAGCAGGCTCCACAGGCAGGTCCTCTCCCTCCCTCCTCTGGCGTCTCAGGCCTGGCCATTTCACTGCTCATTATCCCTTTTCCAGAGAGTGAGCAAGGAAAACAAAAAAGATGAAATTCAAACCCATCCATTTGCGCCCTCTTAGCTGCTCCAGTTAAAAGTTTAGTAGGGGAACAGCTGACATGATTAATTAATATGAAGTTTAAGGACTGTCTCTGCACCTCTTCGTTCCTCCTGAAATCATGCACAGTACAAAATGTACTGGCTTTGGGATTAGGCTGGGAGAGTTACTATGATTGTCTTGGCCAGAAGAAAGATTATCATGGCAAATAACTGAGGAAAGAAAACTGATGTCAGACATTTTTGGTAAAGAATTCCAAACTTAACGTTATATCATATAACATTTTAGGTAATTTTATTAAATTATAAAAGAGAGTATCCTATGGCTAGTAAAAAACCAAAATAGCTGCTTCTTTATTTATCTATCCCACTTATAGAAACCCCATGACAGAGGAAAGTCATACTTACAAAAATAATAAATCTTAATAATGCTATAGGAAAGCTGACTTTTAATGATGAAGAATTTACACAAGATACTAAGCAAACATTGCAGCAAACTAATCTAGGCTGTTAAATAAACAATTAATGGTGATTATGCAAGATAAACTCTTCAGAAAGAAGAAATAAAAGCTAGAGCTTTTCAAAAGGAATATTTACCTGCATATAGAGAAAAATATATATTAAAGCTAAAGAAATAGGCTATATCTTCCTCTAACAAAAAGATTTTTGTCTCACACTTTAATATTTGTTGGTTTATTCAGAACATTATTTTAATATTTCATCAGAAAATTCTTTTCACTCCAAGCATGTGGTTTTTCTATTATATCCAAGTGTATACTCAAGGCTGAAAGCTTTAACAGAAGGAATACATTTCTAATCTTTGAGAAACATGATAAGATATAATTTACTGAAATTCACTTTATTATCAAATTTGCAAGAATATATCCAAGGCATGAAATGAGGTCTCCCTACACATACAATACAGGCTCAACTTTCTAAGTCATCTTATCCAAAACGAGAGGACAAATCACCCATAGAGCATAGAGAAATTGAAAAACTGAACTGGAATAAAAGTCAGCTGGGTTCTAGCCCTGCCTTGTCACCCATCAGCTCTGAGACCCTAGGCCAGCCCTTTCCCTCCCTGAGCCTCGGCAACGAATGGTCTCAGTATATCCTCCAACTCTTACTTTGTGGTCTATGAGATGAAGGATCAGCTCAGATCAGAAGAAAGTCCAGGTGAGTTAAAGAAGTATGAACTCAAAGTTTAACGGAGGATATAAATGGTGCTACATGACAGATCCAGGGCTGGATAACCCTAATTAACTAGAGGTAGTGAGGCTGTCGGGTTGGGAGGACTCTCAGTCTAGAGTCTAGAGCTCAGAACTGCTGTTTTATAAATTTTATAATTGCACCTAGATATAAAGAAGCCTGAAAAACTGTTTTTGCAAGGGTGAAAAGATTTATAAGCCAGAATGCCAATCTATTAACCTGCCTAATGGGGACAGATATTTATAGTGACTGAAATACTCCTCATAGCTATTTAGAGGAGTGACTGTTCCTGTTATTAAGGTAACTGGAGCCCCAAACCAGTTGTCAAAATGTTAGCCGGTAAGCACAGAATAAGTTAGAGCTGAGCTGGTGCTGAGACAGAATAGCATATGAAACTTCTAAGGTCAGATTGAAGAAAATGTTCTTAACCAAGGGTCTCAGACCTAAGCCTATGCTTCAATTGATCTGTGACCCTGCTGAAATTGTATGCAAAATTGTGTATGAATGTGACCATGTACATTTTTCTAAGAAGACTGTCCATAACATTCATAGCTTCTCAAAGGAGTCTACGATCTCCAAATGTTTCATGAACCACTGGGAAACATGGGATAGACTCAAGATAGAGAGGGAGGAATCCAAGGCAGGTCTGAAGAATCTGAAATCAGGAGCCAGAGCTGAGTCACATGGTGAAGACTCTCCAAGAAGACTCAAATCAGGAAGGAAGGGTCAAGCAGTGGGCCGGCCCAGGCCAGGTGGGATGCCACAGCACTGACTCCGAGGGATCCTTCCCTACAAAGGTCAGGTGCATGGGTCAGCCACACTGATTCAGGAGTCCCTACAAAACACTTCCCTCACATGTGCACTGCAAGGCCTGCCAGCTCACCAGGGCAGGGCCCCTGCAAATCCTGCCAAAAAGGACATCCGTTTCTGCAGGATTACTGACAGTCCAGCTCATGACCAGCCCCCTCGGAGTGAGCACTGCACCTCTATTTCCTCTTCCCCCAAGACCACCCCTTGATTTCTCCCTGAGCAGAGAGGACACCACCGGAAGAGAGGGTAGGTGTGGCACCAGGAGGCCAGCAGAAACATGGGAGTGTTACCTCTCCCAAGAGCTTTTGTCAGAATAGGTAGACATGTTGGGCCGAGGTATTCATTCAAATTTAACGTTTTATTGATTAAAAGTAAATAAAATTTAAAATTCACTTCTTCACTCACACTAGCCACATTTCAAGTACTCACTAGCCACATGTAGCTAGTGGCTATTGTCCTGGACAACACAGCTATGGAACATCTTCACCATCACAGGCAGTTCATCTCCATATAATTCAGCACTAAAGTCTATGACACAAAAGGTAATGCAAAGAAAGGAAGAGCTCAACGTGAGCAGAAGTTGCTATAAAGAGCTTCATGGGAGAAATGGGACTTGAGCTCAGGCTCAAGGGCTGAGATGGAAGCATAAGAAGGGGCATTTCATCCCTAAGCCATGGTGAGAATTAGGAAAAGAAAACAGGAGAGGGCCTGGATGGAGCCTGGCACCCGTTCATGATGAACCTAAACGGCAGGAAGGGAGGGATGAAAGAAGGGAGGAAACAGGTAAGTAAGAAGGGTAGGGGCAGATTGCACAGGAATTTCAATGTCTGGAACAGTAATGTAGGCACAACAATAGTAGCTATGAACACCGACTATCACTTATTTAATTCTTATTGTGTTTCAAGCTTTGTTCTAAAAGATTTGTATGAATTATTAAATTTACTCCTCGCATCACCAAGAGGTAAGTATTTTTAACTCTATGATGAGAATGACAAAAATTGATTTGGGGAGAGTTTAGGGAACATGCCTGAGGTCACACAGTGTGGAAATGGTGGGCAGTGGTACAAACTAATACCATTGTCACCGACACCTTCACTTCACACTTTCGTCCTCACTACCCGTCCTCCAAACGTCTTGCTTTTTAATTGGGAAGGGCTTTGCTTCCATTCTGTAGCATAAATCCACAGTGTCTAAGGCATCTTTTCTGGAAATCCCTTTACCTTTTTCTGATGCTTAGGGGGAAACACTCTCTGAACAGGGAGTCCTTGGTAGGTTAAAATGCATGATGTTGGCAAGAGCAGGAAAGTGACAGGAGGGATTAAGAATATTGGCAGGGATGGGCCCTACAGTGTGAATAAGAGGCAAGTGGAAAAAGAGGCCGGCATGCTCAAGGGCTCCCCAACTTTTCAACTGACGTCCTTGCCCAAAGTCACCTCACTTACTCTAAAGCCCCATCTGTCTATCAGGCGCGTGAGGCAAGGTTCCCGGCTCCATGGACTCCTGGCACCTTTTGGGGCCCTCTCGTGGTCTCTCATTCTTCTGAGAAACTTGCTTGTTCTTTTGTAGGTCTGGGTTTCGGAATGTGCACATATGGATTCCTCCGCCCTTGTAATCATGACTACCATTTGAGCTGCTGCTCCTGGGGCAGATCCACGACCACAGACTGAAACAAAAGGCTGCTCGCAGGAGAAAGGGAAGTTAACATGCTTTCCATGCCTCTGTGCCTTTTTCTATAAAAATAGAATACTTTATTAAGTTAACAAAGCATAACAATTCATCTCAAATTATTATAGATAAAAATTGATTACAGCATTTAGAGCAAGATTTAAAGAAATACATACACCTCGTTACTACCTTTAACTGCTTATTCACTGCTTAATCTAATCTTGGCACTTGCTCAGCGCTTAAATTGGAATTCACCCTGCGTCTTTCCTTAGAGTTAAAATCCTGTGTGGGGTTGATACTTGGCTCTTTTTCTTCAGGGCATTAGAGATTCTGGCACCAACAAGTATTCCACATGGTTTCTCTTCAGCTTTTTACAATTTTAGCTGCCTTCGCACAGCTGATCGGCGAGAAGGTGCCCTGTTACAGTCTTAGCATTCTAATTAACAGTCTTGCTGTCTAATCACTCTGCTCTGCTACACGAGAGAGACTGACCTTCTACTCCACACCATTGCCAATAGCCAAGAAGAGAAAGTGATTATAGCCCAGCTATGTAATATCCATGGTGTGGAACACATACACACACACAGAAACACACACACTCAAACACACATACTCACACACAGACAGCCTATTTTGAAAAACCCTCCAGAGCAGGGATGGGGGAAACAGTGGACCAACCAGCCCTCTCCCAGATTCTACCCCTGCTTTATTCCCCTCAGCCTCCTCTCCCCTCTAATGACCACTCTCACCATCCAAACTGCTTCTGGTGGCAGTTTGCTCTTTCAACCTTTCTTGGCTTGGATTTTAATAAGTGTCTTATTGATAAGTATCTTTAATAAGTCTCTGAGAGAAAAGTGAAAATTTTTTTTTGGATTTTTGTCTTTAAAATACTATAGGGAGAAATAAAAAGAATAGAAAAATAAAATCACAAGTGAGGTTATAGGCAGATATCTCCTCTTTAAATTACCAAAAGTTTAACAAAATTATTTGGCCAGTGCCATTTAATGAAAACACCCAAATTCACCTAAATTCACCTCACCTCTGATTTATTTGATTTTCCCAGAGCTAATATGCCTTTACCTATTTTTCCCAGAAAAGTTTGGGCCCAAATTCAATAGTGACCACATGATCTGTATGGCGGGTGCCATCAGTCCCAAATTCTCCCTGCCCCATACAAACGACCTCTCTTTCCACTACAACTTGGTGATTGCCAGTGATCATACATGAGGTATAGTCCCTCATTCCCTGCCCATAAGAGCTAAGTAGATACCTTTAGGTCTTAATGTAAGGTGATGACCCTTTTCCCCTACCTAACTCATGGATTCTGCAAGAATGAACTACTATTAAGTTTGATTGATTGTAGATGGATTTTGACAAGATAAATTAGAAGATTCTTAAAGGCTACTTACAGTGCTCAATAAAAGTCTTTATTCTTTTAGTTTAAAAAAAAAGTTAGCATGCCATTGAGCCAGTAAGTTCCTGTTTATGGTCTAGGCATGGGTCTGCCGTCCTCTGGTCATTGATAGAACAGAGATGGTAGCCATGCCCGGGGCCCACTGAGCTAACAAATCCTCCCTGGGTCAGATGCCATCTCTGCCACTTGTGCAGGCGCCCCTGAAGACACATCCAAAGGCTCATCCCCTGCCCCCTTGCCACTGCCACATTCCCACTACTACCCACACCCACCCCTTCACCGCCACTGCCAAGGGTGTAGTAAAAAGGGAACGCTGTCTATGCAATAACAACACATCTGACCCGAGAGGGGAAGCCATTCAACCCCAAACCTCTCCAGGCCCAATCTAGCATATGCTCAATACCAGTTCCCTTCAGTCTAGCTTTCCAAGTAGTTTATTTCTTCTCTTTCAATCTAAGTTGAGCTTGTATTAAAGTAGGCTAATTAGGCCGGGCGCGGTGGCTCACGCCTGTAATCCTAGCACTCTGGGAGGCCGAGGCGGGCGGATTGCTCAAGGTCAGGAGTTCAAAACCAGCCTGAGCGAGACCCCGTCTCTACTATAAAAATAGAAAGAAATTAATTGGCCAACTAATATATATATATATAAAAATTAGCCGGGCATGGTGGCGCATGCCTGTAGTCCCAGCTACTCGGGAGGCTGAGGCAGGAGGATCGCTTGAGCCCAGGAGTTTGAGGTTGCTTTGAGCTAGGCTGATGCCACGGCACTCACTCTAGCCTGGGCAACAAAGCAAGACTCTGTCTCAAAAAAAAAAAAAAAAAGTAGGCTAATTGCTATAATATACATATCCACAGATGTAATAGTTCAAACACAAAAGAAATACAAACTTGCTCACATAATAGTCCAAGGCAAGCATTTCTGGGTCATTGGGAAGCTCTTCTTCACATACTGATTCAGGGATCCAGGCTGCTTCTAATTTGTAGCTAAACCATCTCATACAGCCTGGTCACCCTCTGCATCCAGCTGGCAGAAAGGGAAAGACCACAAAGTAGACCAGTGCTCAGAAGCAGTAGGAATCACTTCCACTCATATTCCAATTGGTGAGAACTGGTCATGTGGCCCCAGCTACTGCAAGAGAATACGGGAAGTGTGGTCTCTGGCTGGGCAGCTGCTCCCTAGTACTAAGTTGCCAGGGAGAGCAGATTTTGGTGGGCAGCCAGCAGACCTGGCCACAAACCTTAAAGAAAAAGAAGGAGGTTTAATTAATAGAAATCACATACGCAAACAGAAGTACTCTGAAAAGTCTTTACTTTTTCCTGTTGAATTATTTTGGTGGTTTTCTTTTTCCCCAAAATCTATGCAATTATGTTCATATATTTATTTGTATTCTTTTTTCCTACTAAAAGTTTTGAGGCAGATACTAATTTCAAGGAGAAAGAATGTTATTGACTTTTGTTCAAGGCCAGTGCAAATATTGTAAGCCAAAATGCTTTGCCAGACAAAAAAATCGGAAAACTCTTGGTTTTCCCATGGGTGTGGTCTCTGAGTACCTCTTCAACATCATTTTCTACCCATCACCCCCTCATGGACCACACTCTAGCCTCACTGCCTTGCTTACTCTTCCCAGAAGAACCCTACCACATTCCTGCCCTATGATATTGACATCTGTTCTTCCCTCTGCCTGAAACATTCTTCCTCCTGATATTTACATGGCTTGTCCCCTTATTTAATTCAGGTACCAAATAAATGCAGCCACTTTAGAGGCCTTTCCTGGCTTTCCTATCCAATATCAAATAGCATCCTCTCCCCAGCCCCATATCACCTCTAACCTTTTAGTCTGCTTTTTCTTCATAATACTTATGATTACTGCTGTATATTACATATTTACACATTTATTTACTTATGCCCATTTTTATCACTAGCATGTAAGCTACATGAGGGCAAGGACTTGCTTTATATATTGCTGTATCACCATCAGCTTAGACATACCTGCCACAAAATAGATGCTCTGTATTTATTGGATGAATGGGTATATTTGATTGGGTATAAGCAAAGCCACAGAAATAAATACTGCTCAAATCACACTAATATTTGACAAGTTCCTATCAAAATCTTTGTTGTTCTAGTTTTTTTTATTTCTCCATTTTTAAAAGGTAAAATGAGTGACAACTTGATGTCCACATGCCAAATAATAAAGTTGGACCTTTTCCTTGCACCATGCACAAAAATTAACTCCAAATTGATCATAGACATAAATGTAAGAACTAAAACTATAAAACTCTTAGAGGAAAGCAAAGAAGTAAATCTGTGATGTTGGATTAGGCAATGATATCTTAGATGTGACACCAAAGTCATAAGTGATAAGTGAAAAAAATAGATAAACTAGACTTCATCAAAATTTTAAAACCTTTGTTCTTCAAAGGACACCACCAAGAATGCAAGAAGACAACCCACCCATAATGGGAAAAATATTTTCAAATCATATCTCTGATAAGGGACTTATATCTAGAATACATAAAGAACTCTTACAACTCAACAGTAAAAAGACTGTTTTTTTTAAAACCCAATTTTTAAAATGGGCAATGGATATAAATAGACATTTCTCCAAAGAAGATATGAAAATGGCATATGAATTATATCTCAATTTTAAAAATTAATGGGCCCTTTGTTGGATTTCAGTTTCAGAAACAGACTTTAAGTCCACATCACACCTACATTGTTGATACTTCACTTAAACCACTTATAATGCTCTAGAACTATAGTTCTCAAACTGTGGTTCCTGAACCACGGGCATGTGCATCCTCGGGAATCTGTTAGCAAGTTCTCTGGCCCCACTCCAGACCTACTGACCCAGAAACTCTGGGGTGGAGACCAGCGACATGTATTTCAATAAGCTCTCCAGGTGATCCTGATGCTCACTAAAGTGTTCGATCCACTTCTCCAGACAAGGAGGAACATAGATCTCTTTCCTTAGGACACATTTGTGCAAAATTCCTACCCCATCCTCACCATCAGGATATTGAATGGGCCCCATTCTTTATTTTTACATAATAGGCAGGGCTACTCTACTCTTTCCCATTCTTCTTTCTCCACTCATGCAGTTAAAGCCCTGGCCTGCTCTGTATACAGCTACCCACTCCCACCTCTCTGATTTTCTTTCTCCATGTAGCCAGCCTGGTAGAGGTGATATCCCAATATTTGGGTTCAGGGTGCTAGGGGAACCCACTTCCTAGTCTTGAGACCTACGCTTATGGCCAACTCAGCCTCTTACCACAGTATATCACATCAATGTGTTGAGTCTTTGATTCCCAATTTATTATAGTCCCTTGAGTATACAGCTCCCTTAAAACTCTATGGGCAGCCTTGGCAACATAGCAAGACCTTGTCTCCAAAAAAAAAGAAAGAAAGAAAGAAAAGAAAATTAGGTGTGGTGGCATGTGCCTATAGTCCCAGCTACTCAGGAGGCTAAGGCAGGAGGATCCCTTGAGCCCAGGTGTTCAAGGCTACAGTGGGCTATGATCAGGCCACTATACTCTAGCCTGGGCAATAAAGTGAGAGCTTATCTCAAAACAAAACAAAACAAAAACACCACAAACCAATCTGTGGGGTAAAAGAGTACTTATTAGGCCATAACGAGGGCATTTTGAACCCCTGCCTGAATTACTTCATAATAGCAACAAAACTTCACCTTGAACCCCTAGCAGCAACCAGCATAACATTTATCCTAACTTCAGGGCTTATACCACATTTACCCTGCTTACCAAACACCTACACCTCTTACGTCAATCTACTTTGTTTACCCACACCTCCATCTACATGATCAGCGTGGTCTGGGAGCAATCACATGTATGGTCTGTATGTTCTCATTTGGGTTTTCTGGGAAGCTCAAGGTCGAGATCAAAGGCAATTCATCTAGGACCTCTGAGAGTCAATGGCAGAACCCTGTGGCCTTAAGCAGCATAGCTCCAGGCCTATTCCCCACAAGAAAGCAAGCCCCCCCCCTTTTTTTTGAGACAGAGTCTCGCTTTGTTGGCCAGGCTAGAGTGAGTGCTGTGGTGTCAACCTAGCTCACAGCAACCTCAAATTCCTGGCTCAAGCAATCCTACTGCCTCAGCCTCCCAAGTAGCTGGAACTCCAGGCATGTGCCACCATGCCCGGCTAATTTTTTTCTATATATATTAGTTGGCCAATTAATTTCTTTCTATTTATAGTAGAGACGGGGGTCTCGCTATTGCTTAGGGTAGTTTCGAACTCCTGAACTCGAGCAATCTGCGAAACTCAGCCTCCCAGAGTGCTAGGATTACAAGCGTGAGCACCCAGCTCCTTATCTAAATATAGGTCACCAGCCCTCATGTGGGTCATACCTGGGGTAAACAGGTGACTTCTTTCAGCCATGCTCAATATGCATGCATGTGTGTACATATAATACATCCAGAGACATGAAAATAAATCCCTCACTGGCTCCCTTTCTGCAACAGAAAACAGAGATAGAGACAAACTTAACTGCAAACCCAAAGCCAAGTTATCAAAAACCAAATTAAAGCTGTTGGGTATTTTTGTTCAAACATCTCTACCTCTGAAATCTAATTTCTTGCAACTTTCCATATAGGATCCTGTGTTGTATTATTTATAAGAAAATAATATTCTGCCCTCCCTTGACAGCATTTCCAGGCTGCAAAAACCACTGCAGCCATGAAGTAACAGAATAATTTTGGTAATGTTTCCATAGCTACCTTGCTTCGAAGTGAGGTTTATTCTGTTTTAAAGTCTACTGACCTATTCACAACCTTATTTGAAGTATTTTCAATCTAATCCCTTGTCTACCTATTATTGTCTAATGTTCTTGTGATTCCTATATTTAAGGAGGTCTTGTACGCATAAATATATGGTAATCAGGCCTTACAGTTAGATATCACAATATGATGATTTTTTTTTTCTCTTCCTTTCCAATGTGTATTCATTCTGTCCTTCCCTTGCAAAGCTGGGAAGCCTTCCCGAGAATTTTGAAGGAAAAGACTGTTTAAGATACACTGCTGCCCTCTTGTGGTCACTCTGCCCTTGTGGTTTTTTTTCTTCTCAGAATCCTCTTAGACAATTGATTTTAGAAGTTAATGAGAAAGGATACCTCAAAATGCCATTGCTAATTGCCATGGGTGTCCTTGTGTCTGTGTCTTTTGCCCCCTGCAGACATGAGGGTCTGTCTAGAAGGACAGGCAGCCTCTCTTAAGTAGCAATGTAGCAGGGGTTTGCAGGCCTCTGCTCTTTCCTCCAAGGAAGGCTTCATCAGTAAACAACATTGCTCAGGGGTTAGGCTGTGGGAAGTGACCTGGGACACACCCAGGAAGGAAGGTGGTGGACCAAACAACTCTCAGAAAGGCTCTGGAGTAAAGAAAATCAACCGAAAGAAGAGAGGGGGCTTCACCTCAACAGAGCATAGCCATCAAAAAGAGAACAAGGATTAATAAAATGTGGTCTATGTATACCATGGAGTACTGCTCAGCCATTAAAAATATGATGAACTAATACCTCTTGTATTAAGATGAAACTGGAGGCCATTCTTCTAAGCGGAAGTATTACAGGAATAGAAAAACATCACAAGTACTCACCATTAAATTGGAACTAATCAATCAACACTTATGTGCACATATGGAAATATTCATCAGAAATCCAGCAGGTGGGAGGGAGAGGAGAGGATGGGTAAATTCACATCTAACGGATACACTGCACACTATCTGAGTGATGGACACACTTATAACTTTGACTCAAACGATATTAAAGAAATTTATATAACCAAAATGTTTGTACCACTTAATATTCTCAAATAAAAAATATTTAAAAAAAAAAAAAGCAAGGAACAGCTTTTTTAAAAGCTGAAAATATAAACTCCTGTTCTGGGTCAAAAATCAAGACAAAACAATCAGGAAAATTCTAATTAATTCAATATGACTAGTTTTTATTCAATAAACATAAGAAGAGGTGAATAACATATGGTCCCAGCACTGCCCAGTAGCACCTTCTACAGTGGTGGAAAGGTTCTGTATCAGTGCTATGCAAACAATGACCACTAACTGCTTGAACTATTGAGCACTTGAAATGTGGCTGGTGAAACTGAGGAAGTGGATTGTTAATTTTACTTCCTTTTAATTCATTTTAATTTAAATAGCCACATGTGTCTCCTGGCTACCATATTGGACAACCCCGGTTGAAGGAGACAAACAACTACAGTATAAGCAGAATTTGTAGTATAGGCAAGTACAAATGAAGTTCCATGGAGGGAGGGAGGAGTCGGGATGATCAGAGAAGTTTCAGAAACGAGAAAGCATTCAAGCTAGGTTGATCTTATTAGGCAGAAATGGAAATGAGGGCATTCCAGGTGTCAGAAACAGCATGCACAAACGTGTGGAGGTGGGGAAATGAATGAAGCCTTGAATGCCTTGAAAGGTGTATTGTCTAAAATCAATAGGCAGTAGAACCTACAACGATCCCTCCATGAAAAGAGTCTTGAAGCCTGTTCTAACAGGAAGGAGTCCGGCTTCTCAGGAGGCCAGGGGCTCTGTGGCAGAAGGAAGCAGGGAAGAGCCCTCGAGGCAAAGGGATCAGTAGGAAACCTTTGCAACAGCTGGGCCAGTGAGAAACAGAGGGCACCTTACCTTAACAGAAAGAAAGGACTGAGTGGGTGCCTCCTGGGTCCCTTGTCTCCCACACACGCACACAATGCATCAGAACTATCATGGCATTGTAACCCTAGTGAAGCTAAAGACCAGAGTCAGAGCAGTGTCACGCCCTAAGACATGCCATTCAGCAATGAAAAAGTAATTTCAAAATAACTTAAGTTCTTGCATTTCTCAAAGACCTTTGGGTTGCCTCAGATCATCCCCAGCACCCTGAGGGCCAAACTCCTCAAAGAAATTCTCTTTCTTCTCTCACCACTTCCTCATGCCTCACAGCTTCACTCATATCTCTCCCCAGAGCTGCCTAGAAAATTCCTCCTGCATTACTAGGCCCTGAGCCTCCTGTCTTTCCTCCCTCTCCCTTTCCTCTCACCTCTCCAGCTCTCTCCGTTCCCGAGGGTCCATTTTCTGTCCCTCTAAACCTTAAGGATGGGGTCCCCTCTTTGTGTAGGGGAGAGCAAGAAACAGAGTGTGCAAACCCAAAACAATCTTTAGGTGGCAGAGGAGAGTAAAGGCTGGGGATTTTTATGGAATCACCCACCTCCCATCCCTCCCCAAAAGGTCTGTTCCATATATGAATGGATCTCCTAGGGACTCCAACAGTTCATGGACCCCTCCTTCCTCCCACTGCTGTCTCTTTCTATAATGATTTCAAAGAAAGGTCCTCAAATCAGCAGCATGACATCAGCCCTAAGCTCATCAGAAATGCAAATTCACAAGCCCCACTCCAACCTACTGAATTACAATCTCTGAGGAAAGGGCCCAGGAAACTTTAAATGGGCCCTGCAGGAGGCTCTGATTACATTAAATTTTAGGAATCACTGTTTTAACAGTCTAGGGAGCCGTTACTGTCTTTTGCCTCTGGGGGTGCTGCCGAGCGAACTTGACCGGATCCATCTGTCCTAATATAGTCTAGGACTAGGTAATGGAAAGTTTCCCGGGGCAAAGGCATGTCAACATTCACAGTTAATCCCACTCCTTGCAAGAGTCAGGGCTAGGGCAGTGTTTCATAACCTCTGACACATCATGGCTCGTGAGGAAAATGAGCAGATTTGGAGGCACACTGGGGTAAACAACAAAGTGATCGCCACTAGGGGCGTTGGGTGGCTCTGCACTATGGAGAGGGAAGCAAGCCTGGGGACAAGATTTCTCTGTTTGCCATAAAGGAAGCAAGTGTGAGACCATCTCCTAACACCCCAGTGTTGGGCTCTGTCTTGCCCACACTGCAGCCTTGAAACACCAGGAGTGAGAGGGGGAATTGCCGCCACAGTCACACTCGTGGCCCATTCTGCTACACAAAAAGCATATTAGGGGGATACAGTTTCTGTTCAGACCCCAGCCTGCCCCTGATGAGGAAGAGAGGGTGTCTGTGGATGTGGATATTATAACCTGATTCTTTGCCCCCGATCGTGAGCTCAGCTGAGGATTTCTTCTAGGCTCAGGATGAAGCCATACCCACATCACTTTCTGCTTCCAGATCCAGCCCCAGGATCTCAGGTCTATACTTGGTTACTTAATCCTGCTCCGTGTTAACTGCTAGTCTGGGCTCCCTTTCTCTTAGTAGTGATACTACTAACCAGCAGGAAGAATTGGAGTGAGCTTCCAAGTTAGTATGAAGTCCAGTGTTGTTATCCTGACTGACCCCTGTATACCTTGGTTCTCCTGCCCCTTAGCAAACTGCCTGATGCAGGACTTATCCTAGTTAGAACGCAGGGCAGAGCATACTTCTTGATCACTGGTGCATGTTTCGAATCCAGCATGGAAATTGCAGTTGTGGTCCACCTTGCCACAAATCCATTTCTGAGTGGCCGCGCTGTCCTGCCCAGAAAAGTCTATCTTAATCACTGTGGGTCTTGAAAATCCTCACATAGAAGATGGCATCCTTCTAGCCACCCCATCCTTAAATCATCTCTGACATATCATATTTGCATTATAACTCAGTTATAGTATGTCCTATCTTCATGATTTCTTCTGACACTCACAAGTGACTCAGACATATGCTTTTTAAATTCCAAAATGTATAAATGTTGTCAGTCACATTGTTACAGATTCCTAAGTGAATTGTATTGTGATCCGAAAGTGCAGTCTGCCTGTGAAGTTTTGGTATTTGAGAGTTGTGAGCCACATGAGGTTAATATATATATATATATATATATATATATATGATTAAATTTATTAATTCTATCATTTGAATCTATATCTTTTACTAAATCACTGTATTTCATCTATAAAATACTATTAAAATCTATTGTGATTTTAGTTTTATCATATTCTTCTTATAATTCTGAAAATATGTGTTTCTATAATTTGATTTATATAATTTGTTTTTAGGTGCATACAAGTTTAGAATTATTTCTTTCTAGTGAATTCTTTTTATCATTAAATAATGGCCCTATAATAGTATGTTTTTCAGAGAATCTATTTTGGTTAATTGTTCATCTAGCATGGTTTTTTAATTATTTTCATTCTTTCCCCATCCTTATGTTTTGAGTATGCATCTTGCAAACAGGTATAGCCAAATTATAACAATTGATGATGTCTTAAACAAATTTGGTCCACACTCTATATTTATTGTGATTACTGATATAGCTGGCTTTATGTTTGTCATCTATTTTGGTCTTCTATTTATCCTTTTTCTTTTATTAATTTTCTCCTCTCCTGTCTTATATTGGATTGACTTTTGTTCATTCTCTATTTCCCCTCCCACTACTTTATAATTTCTATTTTTTGTTGTTACTATTTCCTTTAAATTTTAAACATCAATACTTAAAGTCTAAAATTAATATCTGTAGCCCCATCCCAAAAATACAAAGACCTAAAAAGTCTTTAATTATGATCAACTCTATTATTCTACATGTTTAAGTTGACCAGTATTTTAGATCCCTCTTGGTTTTATCCTCAAAGGTAGTCAGTATTATTATTGCTCGACATAGCTGTTGCCTACTTAGATTCAATTACATGTTTACCAATATCTTGCTTACCATTCCTTTGTATTTTTTATACTTTTCTTTTGGGTTTTTCTTAAGTTATTCTATTTGTAGTTCTTTCATCAAATATCTATTAGTGGTAACTCATTCAACATTTTTTGTCTGTATCTTTAATTTGTCCTCATTGTTGTATTGTAATTTATCTGGACAAAGAATTCTAAATTAACATTTAGTGTCTTTCAGCATTTTTATAGTGGTAAAACATATATAACATAAAATTTACCATTTTAACCATTTTAAGTGCACAATTCAGTAGAATTAAGTACATCTGCAACATTGTTATAACTGTTACCATATTCATTTCCAGAATTTTTCATTATCCAAAACAAAATCTCTGAACCTATTAAATATAACTTCCTTTACTTCCCTTCCCCCAATTGCTGGTAACCTCTATTCTATTGACTGTCTCTATGAATTTACCTATTCTAAGTATCTCAAATAAGTTAAGTCATAGATTATTTGTCCTTTTGTGACTCCTTTATTTCACTTAGTATAATTTTTCAAGATTCATCTATGCTGTAGCATATATCAGAATTTCATTCCTTTATATGGCTGAATAATATTCCATTGTGTGTGTATATACATATATATGTGTGTGTGTGTCACTTTTTTTATCCATTTATCTGTTGATGGACACTTGGGTTGTTTGTTGGCATTGTTAAGCTCTTATTTCCCCATTGTTTTCTGGTTTCCCTTGTAATGCTTAAGAAGTCCACTGTCACTCTGTCATTCTTCCACAGGTAAATTCTATTCTGTATGGTTGCTTTCATACTTTCTTTTAATGTCTGCGTTTTCATGCATCTAGGTATGAATTTTCCTTTTTGTTTATCCTCCTAAAGACTCATGCTTCCTGAATCAAAATGACTCCTATCTTTCATCAACACTAGAAAACTCTGAGCCATTACTTCTTCAAATATTATTTTTCTACAGTTTCTTTTATTTTAACCTCCCCCACCCCTTTGTTTCTGGATATGTATGTCTTAAGGTCTCTTTTATGTTTTCTATGTCTTAACTTCTCTGTACTGTGATTCACTTCATCAATTTTCTCTTCAGTTCTGTTTAATATGATATTTAACCCATCCATTAAGTTTTTAATTTCAATAACTGTGATGTCATTTTTAGAAAGTAATTCAGTTCTGTCTTTTGGTTCTCTTTTTTAACAGCATTTCATAAATTTCTCTAGTATTTTATTGCTTTTTTAACATCTTTAATCATAATCATCTAGGAATTTATGCAACAAACACTTCTTAGGTGCCTAGTATGTACCAGTTACTATGGGCATTGGAAAGTGGATACGACATTGTTTCTATTGTCAAGGAAGTATAAGTCTAGTGAGGGAAAAAAACACAGTACATAAATTATGACAAAATGTGTAAGGACTAGGGTAGATATTTGTGCAGGGTATTATAAGAAAATCAAGGAGAGAATCTGACTGAGCACAAGAAGGTCAGAAAAAGCTTCCAGAATGATGTGAGGTCTGGACTAAGTCCCAAAAGATTAGGAGAGCTTAGTCAGGTGGGCAGGTGATGTGGGGAGAGACAGCATGAGCAAAGACAAGAAGGTAAACATATACATAAAGAGTGCCAAGAACCACCTTGGCTCATATTTCTGGAGCTTAAAGCTCTGGAGCCGGGTGGGGGAATAGAGGTTGAGGGGTAGGCAGGGACAAGAGATGCAAATAGCGGTATCATTATGGGCCAAGCCGGGGAAGGCCTGGTAAGACCTAGTGAGAAGCTCTGATAGTATCAGGTATACAAAAGGCAACTAGAGTAAGTGAGGGGATACAGAGGAGCATGAGGCCCACTGCAACTGAAAAATGCTCCAATGACAAAGAAATTCCAGTGTTAGATGAAGTTGCTGTTGTTTTAGATCATCTAGAATAGATGCACTTGTCTGCTCCAGCTAGTAACATAAACATGTCAACAGATTGGAGATTACATGTCCTGACTAAAGGCATTCAAATTTAGATAGTTTAGATAGATAGATAACACCAAATAAACACCATACTGGCCAAACAAACCACTTGATGGCTCTGGCTAATAATTTGTAATTAGTGTGTGAAAGAAAGTACTGAATTCCCTAGGACTTAACTTTTGGGGTATCTGTAGTAGTTCTCTGGGTACCTAACTCCAGCCTTGTATCTAGTATCATCTTAAAGTGAATATCATTGGCAAGTTGAAGGAAGACAATGCCATGTGACCTCTGGAACCCAGCTGAGGTGGAGGGTAGAGGATAAAGAACCACAAGGGGTTGGCTGTCGACCACTCTTACAGAGTCCATTCACTTTCCCAAAAGCTTTGGCCAAGAGCTGAACACCTGAGGTATGGCTTTGTGGATACCTTCAGGTGCCTAGGAATTCTTAGAGGTTGTTAGACAATGGAAAATAGTGCCATGCTCATTACTTACTAGACAAAACTGTAGATGCATTTTTCCCTGCCTCGAGCTTGAAGGCAATCTTAACAAGAGTAGCCAACATTTCCTGAGTGCCGACCATGGACAAGACTCACTTCTATGAACTTCACATGCATTCTCCCATTATTCTCACAACATTCCAATTAGTTAGGTACTTTTATTATTACCGCTTTACAAATAAGGAAACTAGATCACAGAGAGGTTAAGCAACTTGCCCAAGATCACAAAAGGAAGCGATTGAGCCAGGATTCCAATCCAATCACTCTGGCTCTACAGCCTGCACTTTTAACCTCTGTGCTCTGGTGACTCCCATGAATTCAAAAATGCTGCCATGGGCACTGCTACAAAAGGAAAAAGGTGACATCTGTCACACCACTCATTGGTCGTCATCTGTAATACTCCAGAAGGTACATCTCCCTGTCTACAGAGAAGCTTCACCTAAACCCTCTGCACTCTGTAGTATGAAGACAAGAGGAAACCACCTGATCCTGCCCATGGATCTTATAGAGCAGCGGTCCCCAACGTTTTTGGCACCAGCGACTAGTTTCATGGAAGACAATTTTTCCATGGACTGGGGTTCGTGGGGGGGTGGTTTCTGGATGATTTAAGCCCATTACATTCGTTGTGCAGGCAAACCTCTCTGCTAATGATAATCTGTATTTGTAGCCACTCCCCAGCGCAAGCACCACCGCCTCAGCTCCACCTCAGATCATCAGGCATTAGACTCCCGTAAGCAGCACACAACCTAGATCCCGCGCATCTGCAGTTTACAATAGGGTTCACACTCCTATGGGAATCTAATGCGGCCACCAGGGATCTGACAGGAGGTGGAGTTTATGTGGTGATGCAAGCCATGGGGAGTGGCTGTAAATATAGATGAAACTTCGCTCATTCGCCCAGCGCTCACCTCCCGCTGTGCGGCCCAGTTCCTAACAGGCCACGGATGGGTACTAGTCCACGGCCCAGTGGTTGGGGATCACAGCTCTGGAGGATATCACTGGGGACACCTTTTCTCCCACTGACACTTGGTGTATTCTCAAGGATTAGCCTGGGAATATGGAGAGCTACAGTAGCTCTTTTGAATTCCTTAATTTGACTGGTTTTAAATATACAGCAGTTCTGAGTGGAATCTTGGTTTACTAAGCTTGGTAGAGTGACAGACAAAACACCACATCCAGTGTGAAGTCGGAGCTTTCTACTTATCTTCCCTTCATCATCAAGGAGTCAATTTTCAACCACTTCCCTCCACTCTTCATCGCTATGACTCCTCCTCCCTTCGTGCGCTCACTTCTTTCCCTCCATTATTCTCCTCTTCTATTTCCCCCAACTTTCACATTTCTCCCATGGAGGAAAAAAGTTACTACATTAGCTGGCATGGAGTGGAACAAGCACCAAACTTGGAATCCAGCTCCCTAGGCTGAAAGGTCAACTTTCTAAGCTTCATTTCATTGTCTATAAGATGGAGGTAATAATGCTTTTTCTCAGAATTCATAAGTATGTACTTAGTAGCTAGAGTACACTGTTCTATCCATTGGGGATATATCAGTGAGCGCTAATACTGATGATCCCTGACTTACAATGGTTTGACTTAAGATTTTTCAAATTTATGATGGGTTAATCAGGATGTAAACCCATCATAAGTAGAGGAACATCTGCAGTTTTATGCCAACAATTGTGAGAAGATGGTACAAAGTGCTATCACGGCACATAGCATGAGGGTCTGTCCTTTCCAGGAGGGGGCTTAGAATCACCACATTAAAATAAAGTTCATGAAAGAACATTGTAAACTATAAAATCATATAGAAATGTAAGATAATTTATATTCTGATTTATTTCTCCTCTCTCTTTTCCTCATTTCTTTTCCTTCCCTTCTTTCTTTTTTGTGCCCCCAAAGTCAACTCTAAGTTATCAAACAAGATAAGAACTAGAAGATGTTTACATAATCAGAAAAACTCCCCATAAATATTTAGGGGGGATAGAATGGAATGTAGAGTATGGAAATGGAGATCAACCTTAAAGGATTTTTTAAAAATAAACTAAACACTTATTCAGCATCTATTGAGTATCCACATTTGCCAAATGCAATGTTAGGCACTGAAGATACAGTGAAAAGAGACACATCGCTACCCTCAGGGCTCTCACCTCTGGAGAGGAGGCAGCTGAGCACACAGTACAGTGTATTAGTACTTTAACTGGGAAGGGCTGTGGGGGCAGCACAGAGGACAGGCTCCAAAACCAGCCTGGAGCGTTAGTAGAAGATTTACAGAGGGCACAAGGTCTGAGCTGAGTCCAGAGGACAAGTAGGAGTTACCCAGCTGGTCAAACTGAGGGAATATCTCCTCAAAGCGGCAATATTAGCCATGGAGCAGTAAAGGACATCAAAGGAATCCAGGGAGCGCATTTCAAATAATCCAAGGACCAGAACTTTCTCTCTCTCTCTCCCTCCCTCCCCTTCCCCCCCTCTTCTGTCTCTCTCTCTCTCTCTCTCTCTCTCTCTCTCTCTCTCTCTCTCTCTCTCTCTCTCTCTCTCTCTCTCTCTCTCTCTCTCTCTCTCTCTCTCTCTCTCTCTCGCCTAGGAAAGCCACAGAGGGAGAACACAAGATGGCAGTGGTGTGATGGGATTACACAAAACAGGAAGGCCTTGAGGCATCAGACAGAAACTACAAATCATAATAGCAGTTGGCAAGAAGTGGGCACTCACATGCCCCATGGGACTTGTGAAGTGAAGGGCAAGGCAGCAATATGTATCAAAAGCCTTAAAAATATTTATGGTCTTTGACCTAGTATTCAACCTTTGGAAAGTTATCCTAAGTGAAGATTTTCATATAGGACGTCTACAATGGCATTATTTTCAAATGGCGAGGAGCTGGAAACAAGCCAGAGGTCATGGTTAAATGAACTGTGGCACAATAAAATACCAGATGGCCAATTACAATCATGCTCTTGAACAGTGTTTAATGATGAGGAAAATGCTCATAATATTATGTGCAAAATACGGGATATGAAACTGCATACACAGTATAATTCGCATTTTACTTAAAATTTATCTATATATGTATGTGTATGTACACAAAGAAAAAAGACTGGAAGAAAAACATCAAAATGTCAGCAGCAGTGGAATTACAGGCAATTTTTATTTTATTTTTTAAGTGTTTTCTGTATTTATAATAAACATTCTATTCTGAATTTATAATAAACATTATAAAAGAAAATGTTAACAGAGGCTATCACTAGGAAATGAAGTCAAAGTTGACTTTTTAAATTCTTTATACTTTCCAAAATATTTTCTTAATTTCATGCTATGACTAGGTCTTGCTCTTTAAAAGAAACCAATAAAGAGCCCTTTTTACTAGGAACCCTTTTTTACTAGGGAACAAGCTGCTATTTTAGGGATTAGTGATTAAGTCACCTACTGGGAACAGGTGTCAGTTTAGCAGAGAATGACATGGGGGATCCCTCCCTGCCCCCAGGACCAGAGGACCTCCTATTGCTTTCCACCTTTTCTGTTCCATGCACCTACCTTTGAGAATGAGAAAGGGCAGAACTTTTGACCTTTGTCTGTAACCTGCAGGTATAACTCCATGATGCCCTTTCTCCATAGCCTGGCATTAAGAGGGTTTGCTGGTGAGTGGGCAAGGCCGGCCCCTTAAGCTTCACAGATACTCCCTAGAGTGTTGGGAGAGGAGAGTCCATATAAAAGGAATCTTTCGAAAATAAATACTCAAATCCCTTCCTATAAAGATCTCTTTTATCTACTCACCATTCTTGATTTTTTGCACCAAGTTAACTAGCAACGATTTTCCAGCAAGCACATCCCCGACAGGTAAGTATCTGCTGGATCACTTCCCTTGTCTTTCCTGGCTGTATTTGTTGGACTATGTGGAACTCTGAAATGTGTCCTCTTGTTGGAAGAGACAGAAGCAACCCAGGGAGGGTGTACTTCTCCCTTGGTCTTTCTCATTTGCAAACATTGCACTAAATTTCTCTAACTGCAGGCCTACACCTTGCATGTTCTCCTGGCTCCAAACATAGCTTTTTGCTTGTCTTTTTTTTCCTCACAAGCTTTGGCTTGTTCTGAGCGTTAGTCTTCCTGACACTCTTCTAGTATGACAGGCCTGGGCCAGCCATTGATCCCCATCCCTGTGGGATTATGTTTACCTCACTGTGTAAAAAAATCTTAAATACGTTTTGTCTCTAAGATTTTGCACCCTACTGTATAGATCTCAGAGCTTTATGTACACTGTAACCCATTTCCTGGATGCCTTCACCTGGAAGTTTGTTTTCACATTTCTTTTGCGCTATAGTGGTTATATTCCTTGATATCTGGGTTCATGCTTTTATTAGACCTATTTCTTCCCACCCCTTCACATTTTGGGTGGAATCTCTCAAGTAAGTAGGTGTTTCTTGTCAAACAGGTCTTCCCAGATTTAGTGCAAAGCACTCAGTAATCTCTGCCAGAAGTGCTGATATCAAAGCCACGATCTAGAAAACCAAAGCCTGCTAGTTAACACCAAGTGTGGCCAATACTTCCATTTTCAAGATTTTGGTTTCCTCATTATTCCTCAGGAGTGGCACCCTTTAAAATGGAGTGTGGCATGTTTATGGCCTCTTCCCACCTCTATTCTTAGCCACCTATGTTCTTCATAAAAGCCTCCAAAGCCAGCGAAGATGTACAACAGGGTTCTTCTGCCACTGGTGCTCACTCCCTCATATGTAAATGTTGCTGAGTACTGATCGCCAGCACCCATACCTCCTGGTGGGTGTCAGCCACATCCTGCTCTCCTGCATAAATGCCCGCTAGCCTCCAGCAAGACAAATCACCCTGCTGTCTGCGCCAGGCCACTTGGTTCTCCAGAAGGGAGTTGGTCACCAACTGCTGTGACTCACTTCTTCCTCACTGGGCGGGAACAGCCTTGCTCACTCCTGCCAGTGCCCGCCACTTGGCCATGCTCCCCAACTGTTGATGAGTGTGGGGCGCTGCTGGGCACACACACAAAGCCTCTCTCTTTGGCCCCAGGGAGAGATACTTCTCCACCACCACCCCCCTGGATCGCTGTTTTCCTCTCAAGCCTCTTGAAATTGGCTTAAGTTGCCCTCCCTTCTTAGAAAGGCTGGCTTCCTGCCTGACATGCTTCTCCCCCTTGTCTAGGCATCCTTTCTCCTCTGCGGTATTGGGGAAAATCCCATCCAGCCTTGCACCCTCTCTGCAAGCAGAGAGGACTGATAGTGCTTGTTCAAGCAGGAAGCTAAACATGGTGCAGTGTGCAGCAATTCTGTAGGCGTTCAGTCTTCCTAGGTCTAGAGTCCTTGGTGGCTTTCCCTGCAAAAAAGTGCTTGTTCACCAGTTGGTTCCCTAGAAAGTCTGTTCATAGTTTTCCTCAGAGAACAGCTCTTAAATCAGCAAATCAGCTGAATTGGCATAAATCAGCTGCCTCTCACTGTTAATAATAATTAATCTAGCAAGTTCTCAGCTTTAAATGTTTAGGAAGCAACAAACACAAAACACACAGGGACACCTTATACTCACGATGGTCACGATTCTCCTCTCACTCCTTCCTGTCCGTGTCTATTTGCTATGTCTGTGGAACCAGACACACCATACGGGTGTCTGCAACGCCCCCACCCTCACCTGCCGCATGCCTGACTTTTCCTTCCAGGCCCTCAAAGCTCACCTCTCCGGCCATGGAACTGGAGATGCAGAAAGGGCTTTGGAGACAGTCTCATCAGTCTCATTTTTTATTTCTAGCAGGTACAAATTTTCCCTCACAGACTCAGATGTGAAAAATGTGACTTTATTTACATTATAACTGAACTTAGTTTTTAAATTCTCCTTTCTGCTTAATCTTGCCAAGGCAGGGTAACTTAGTCTCTTTCAGATTTTTTTCCTCAGGCCCTCTTGGGTTAATATTCAAGCAGTTCGGGGTCCTCCCTCTGTTCTCCTCACTTCCCCAGTCTAAGTTCAGGTGAAGTTCATGTGAGGTGCAGCTTATGTTCCTTCCTGGAATCTGAGGAAATGAGGTGTTCTTTGGGCCCCCACCATGCCATCTCTGTGAGAGTCTCTGGCTCAATAGCTCAGTCCTCACAGCCAGGTGTCCACGGGTGCTATCAACAGGTCCTTCAAGGCCTCTGAGTCACCAAGTTCCACGGGCCACATTCTCCTCACCAAAGGATGCCAGATTTAGCAAATAAAAATATAAGATGCCCTATGAAATCTGAATTTTAGGTAAATACCAATTTTTCTTTTCCTTTTCTTTTTTTTTTTTTTTTTTCCGTGTCTAACCAACAACCAGCCGCCTCCCAGTACTTTTTCACAGAATTAGAGGAATCCAGACATCCCAGTCTCCCTCATGAAGGCAGGCCCTGACATAGCTCATCTTTCCTGTCCTGCAGGTGAAAGAAAAAGCCAGAGAAAAAGCACCCCTTATGTGTGTGACATTCAAACAAGCTGTGTCCTCATCCTCTAGGAGCCCAGTCTACACCCTGGAATCCAGTCTAATTAAAAGTCCCTCTTCATGTTTAATGGGTATGGAGTTTTAGTTTAAAATGATGAAAAAGTTCTGGGGATGGATAGTGGTGATGGCTGCAAAAACAATGTGAATGTACTTAATACCATTGAATTGTACACTTAAAATGGTAAAGATATGTATCTTACTACAATTTTTTTTAAGTCTGTCTTCATGGAAGGAAGAGAAGTAGGGAGAGGACAAAGACTGCCTTCCCAAATTATGGATTAAAAAGTAGGGATGGGCTGGGCCTAGTGGCTCACACCTGTGATTCCAGCACTTTGGTAAGTCAAGGCAGGAGGATCGTTTGAGGCCAGGAGTTCAAGACCAGCCTGGGCAACATAGTGAGATCCCATCTCTACAAAAAACTTAAAAATTAGCTGGGCATGGTGGCACGTGCCAGTGGTCTCAGCTACTCAGGAGGCTGAAGCAGGAGGTTTGCTTAAGCCCAGGTGTTTCAGGCTGCAGTGAGCTATGACTGTGCTACTGCACTCTAGCCTGGGCAATAAAGCAAGACCCTGTCTCTAAAAAAAATGAAAAGGTAGCAATATTTAAAGCTTGCCTTTGGGGACTGTATAGCTGTTCTTAGTTATACCAGTTAGGATGTATTTGCCTCGTCTGCCCTCCAGCAATGCCCTCCTCAGTGCTTTGGCTTCCTCCTCAGACTGAAAGCAAGATGCCTACAGCTGGTCTGGCCTTACAGCTCTGTGAGCAGCAACAGCTGCAGAGGGAGAAAGCCAGCCGCTGCTAGGAGCTCTCCTGGAATTTGAAGTTCCTCCCAGAAGTCCCAGCAAACCTCTCCTCACACCTCATTGGCTCAGATTGGGTCACATGCCCATTCATTAACCAACCCTTGACGAGCGGGATGAACATCCCATGGGACCAATCAGGCCCAACCCTGGAATTGAGAGAGGATCATTTTCCCTTGAAGCAGTAGGCTGTTGGGGAGCGGTGGAGGAAAGATGGATGCCTGTATAAAAGTGGATCTTTTGGGAAAGGCGAATGGGGAAATGGATGCACTGGGTAGAAAATCCACCATCCAGTACACAGGAGGCGGGTAGAGCAGAATGGCACTTGCATTGTCTGTACTTAGTGTTTCCAAGGCCCTCAGAAGGAGAGAAGAGAAAAGAGCAATGGAGAGAAGCTGAGAAGCAGAAGCCAAGTACTCCATAACATAATACCTCCTGTGCCCACCCACCAACACACACCTACAAATAAAATCTTCAGTAAATTCTCCTTAACCAATCGGTATAAGCTCTGCGCGGCCAAATTCTCAGACGCTTTGGGGCCCTGTTCACTGTACCCCAGCCACCACGGAACCTGTTTTGCTCAGCGATCCCTGGTGGTCCCTGAGGACAGTAGTGATGCCTTCTATGTCCTCAAATAAGAACACCTGTTAGGCCAATGCGGTTAGTAAAGGAAGTCCTTTTTAACGCTAATAACATACACGTGCAGTTAGACTGGATATTCACTAACCATTTAGAGTGAGGCATGGGACAAAACTATAAGGATTTGGGAAATACTTACAATGAATGTAGGAAACCAAACTGTTATGACTCACTTAGAAGCAGTAAAATAAACTGGATAATGAAAGTAGAATTTGGTATATAGCGTTCTTTCAGGTCTTGGGACCTACAAAGAAAGAAGTTTTTATAAGGAGTTTTGAAAAGCCAGATGAAATTATACAAGTGCATCTAATCCAACAGAGATTCTTTCTAAAATAAGAAGTGAGAAATGTGGCTTCCCTAGGGGAAGGATGGAACCTTTCTAATAATATTTGAGTTTAAGTTCACAGGTGCAGAAATTGAAGGAGATCTGGAAAAGGTAGTTAAAATTGCCGTGCTGTGCAACAAACAAAACAGATGTGAGGTGACATTTGTCTGGGGGACTTTGTGCCCTACCCCTCCAGCAAACATGCCACATATCATGTGAATAAGCTTTTTTAATGTTTAAAATTCCGTGATTTTTAGATAATGTGTCTATGACATGGTGATGTGCACTTATCTATGTTTGGCGAAGTATGTCAATCATTTATTCAGCAAACATTTCCTAAGCACCTACTTTGTACCAGGAACTGCCTTGATACGTGTGTAAGTCTCATATGTAAATATGGTATTATAAATATTTAAAACCATCTGAAGCAAGAATATATTTTTCCACCCACACATACTCTTTAAATATGTTCATACCAATGCATTGTGATTAGTTTTACCTGCTTCTTTAATTTTTTTACTGAAAAATGGGACATCAGATTGTTTCTAAATTAATTTCAAGGTTTGCAGCAAAATTATAGCTTTTACAGACATAAAAGCGATAGCTCAGAGCGATTGTAAAATAATAAGCAAATAAACTAAACTAGGAAAAGAATATGGCCTATTTTTAATCGAGTGTTCTTGTTCATTATTAAAGAGAATAAATTCTCATATCAGTCACTTCTACTTACAAAAAAACTGATAATCTTCAATTCTGGCTATTGATTACTTTGAAAAACTGGTGTTTTATTATCATATTGTATTTAAAATTTTCTTTTCAAACAATGGAAACCTATTTCTATGTGCTATCTGATCTATACTTAGAAATTTGCCAAATTTTACTGTGCTACTTTAGTAACCTTTCATAAATTGAATTTTTCATCTTCAAGTTTAATCAATTTGAATTATTTATGCCTATAATTGTCTTAAGAAGGTGACTGATGTTAAGATTTGAAAAGCTGGCCATAAATTGAGCAACATTAGTTTTAAATGGAACTATTCCACTGTGGATTTTATTATTCAGTCGTATGAGTAGTACTGATAGAAATTATCCATGGTGAGCACGATTGCTTTTATTTAATTACCTTTTACCTTTGTGGATACACAATGGCCACTCCTCTTTAAATATAATGTACCTATAAAAAAAATACCATTCTCTAGACAACTATGGGTGCAATTATGCAATCTTTATGCTATGGTAAGCCAGGAAAAACAGCATGGAGTATTTAACCCATGGAGTTTGGGTACATACTTGCAACCAGAATAAAATTGTGCTTATTGGGTGTTTGTTGCTAACAAGCTTCATTGCTATATCTAGATCTTTAAATGTAGCTCTGAGACTGTACCATTGATGTCTGGGAGTGCAATCTGGCAGGAATCAGAACACCTAGAGGAAGAACCACAGCCTTGGTACCTTTGGAAGGGAGAAAATTACAATCTAATGGAGGCTGTGGTTGGATTACTTAAGGATTCCATTTCATCCTTATTTTGACATGTGGTTAGTAAGTGATGAAAGAGGATCAAGGAGGATCTGTTGGAAATAAGAAGTCTGTGTACTTTCCAGCACATATTGCTTTGGCTATGTGTGACAGAGAATTTAGTCCAGGTCACAGACAACATGGATTGGAGGTCCATCCTTCTATCTTCCTGTTGACCCTATGCCCAGTATTGGACTGTGTGCTACAGATAACTCTTGTTTCCATCTTTCCCCCTTAATTTATATTCCTTCTGTCCTCCACAACATCTCTAAAATTACCCTCCTCTGACCTACTCCTCTGATTATTTCTAATTCCATTAACCTTTCAGTTAGGATTTCATTGGTAGTGGCGTATAATAAAAAGAATATAGCCTTTAGCTTTTTATCATCAAAAACACCGGATTCGTCCCACTGAATCTTGGGCAAATTACCTTACTTCTTAATTTCCTCATTGACAAAATGAGGATAATAATATAGCACCGGGCTGTGAGCACCTTTGCAAAACTGGTCACAAGGAGTGCTGCTGAGGGATCCGGGCCACACCATGCACTTTGCGGAGAAAGCTACTCTGTGTCCCTCTTTACTGCAGGCAGCTAAGCAGTTTTGACACTCTGAGGACTTGGAGCAACTACAAGGGAGAGGGTCTGTGCCTTGCACATCAAAGAAGAGCCTGGAGCAGCCAGCAGAGCAGTGGAGGCCCTTTCTCAAATGCCTACAGGTGCTACATCTTTGGGCGGATGCCCATCTATGACCAAACAGCCATGTCCCCTTATTCATAGCTAACAGAATCTCAATGTTATTCTGGCAGCCTTGTTCCCAGCACCCATGGATGAATTGCGTTTGGACAAAGCCCATCGTGGCAGTTGCAGTTCCCCTTGGCCAGTGCTTGGTCTAGAGATGGGCAACATGACCCAGATTTGGCCAATGAGATGTTAGGGGAAGTCTGATGAAAAGATGAGAAGGGCTTTAGAAAAAAATTATCTTGCCTGATAAAAAGGCACGGCCTTGTGAGAAGAAAGTCCTTTTCTCCCTGACCCTTTTTCCTGCCTTAAACATAGTTATGTGTGGACATTGTGTTTGGAGCTGTGGTTCTTCCAACTCATATCCACAAGGCAGTAGGCTAAGGACAAAAAGCAATTTTCCCAGGATGGCAGAGTGGACACATACAAAAAGCCTAGGTCCTTGATGATTTTGTTAAGCGAGTCAGTGCACCACATCTGGAACTGCCTACCTCTGGACTAATAAGAGACAACTAAATGTCTTTATTATTTAAACCACTGTTGGTAGAGTTGTCTTATTACTTGCAACTGAAAGCATTTCTAACGATATATCCCTTAAAAAGGAGAGAAGAGCAGAGCAATGTGGCTTATTCTTGGCTTATTCTTGAGCAAAGACCTGGGAGAGAGAAGAGGTCAGTAAAAGCTAATCAACTAGCAAAATCTAGGTATTGATATGAATGTGAGCTCTTTCATATCCATAGGCAGCAAAGCCTAGACACAGTCAAGTTATACCTACAAAGTAATTTGTGAAGAAATGATATTTCTATACATTTTTCCTTTTAAGGAAGATAGTGTATCTCTCCATTATTTAAATCTCTTCAAGCTCTAAGTTTTCTATTTTTTGTCATGTATGCTCCACCTATTTCTTGTTGGGTTTATTTGTAGGTATTTTATGTTTGCGGCTGTTGTCTCTCTCAAGATGTCAGGGTTCTCTAGGGATCTGTCTTCTGCCCTCTTTTCACCCTAAAATTGCCCTCAATGACACCACCTCTCCTGCTTCTCCCCAGCTCCTACTTCACTGCTCCTTCCCTGTTCTGAGCAAATACAACACTTCACCTCCTAGGTACATAGACTTTTGCTTGGACTGTTTGTTGGAGGTCATCCAACCCTGATTGACAGGAAAAGGAAACATTTGAAATCTGGTGAGCTTGAGGTTAAAATATGTCATGTCAGCAATTGCTAAACAACAGTACATCAGATTAGGTCAAGAATATGTGAAATGTTTGTGCCAAGTGAAATGTCAAAGCACAAAGTGTGTGAAAGAAAAAAAATCTCTGTGCCAGTCAAAATGTCATTCTGTCCTGCAGCAAGTAATTTATTCCCTTCTGTCATCGCTGTTCTTGTTTCACATGTATTAACACTGCCTCCAAATAATTGAAATTAATAGTGGCATTATCAGTGGTTTAGGGTAAAAACTAAAGAGCTAATTGAGAATCCCTCAGTCAATTTGGGCTCATTTTGAAAGTGGAAATTATTGACCCAACCTTAAAAATAAGCCCTTACCTGATTGTCCAAAGCATTTATACTGCAGCTATTATTTGTTCTGTTAATTTTATAATATGTATAAAGAAGGCACAGAAGATAGTAGAGAATGAACATTTTTTTAAATGCTGTATCTGAGGAACTGCAAACAAGATAGAAATCCTATAGATAGTATTACTAGATCTAGGTAGCCTTCAACAAATGGAATGCCAGTAGCTCGCTGAGTTGATTATGAAGCAAAACTCCATAATGTTCACCCTCATTTTCCCACTGGTTTTAATTTCTAAATTGGCAGAGCTTTCCACAATATGGCTCTTCTCCATGCCATTTGCTTTCTCTAAGAGCAGTTTTCTGTTGCACAGTCATGGCCAAACAGTGGGGAACTGGTCTTGCTCTTGATGCTACAGCTGCCTGGTTAATAAACCAAAATGCTTCTCTGTAGGTATTAGATAGAGCTGAGACTAGAGTGAGGTTAGCGGGCACCCAGCGCACAACATTTAAGGAAGTACTCACTGTCAGGTGCCAACCTACATCTGCATGGCCCTGAGAGTGAGTGCTTCCTTAAATGTTATACCCTAGCCACCTCACTTGCTTCCCTCTAGTCCTGGCCCTGGCAGGCATTATTGCTGCCCTCAGAATTGAAGAAAGGGGCCTGGAAGAAAAGAGGGACTCTATAAATCTTCTGACAATAAAAACTGGATTCCTACCCAATTATATTAATTCCACATATCAAAAATTTTAAAATCTAAATTTGAAGAGTAAAAAGAAGCATGTATTGCTAAAATCAGAGAAATTGCTCAAAAAGGAGTCCCCCAATTAATTGCTCAGAATGGGCCCAACAGTATCAAAGGACCATGTGGGACCACCATATTCCAGAATTTGGGATCGAATTTTTAGATTTGGAGCTCAACTTCATCAGCACAGAGAGAGATAGTGATGGTCAGACTGAGCAAAATTGGACAAGAGAATTAATTACAAACCACCCAGAATCCCAATCTACTAAATTAGAATTATACGTATTTTCCAGTGGCAATATCCCCATGTTCAATCTTGAGGACATCCTTCCCCAGCCCCAGGGTATGCAGAACAAAGTACTAGTCATCACGCGGCTGCAGGTGAGCGTGGCAAGAAGAAAGGGAACCAATGGCATTCCATCCAGGATATTCCATCCAGGTCAGAGAAAAGTCCTGCCTTACTCCAGAATGTTCCTCTCTATGTATCCATTCATTCAACATCTATAAACTGTGTACCTAACATGTGCTCAGCAAACCCTGCCAGGTCTACCTTCAAAAGAATCTAAATTCAGTACTTCACGCCACCTGCATAATAACCACCTCATAACCACCTCATTCAGGCACCATCCTCTCATGCCTGGAGTAATGGAGCAAGCCCATAACTGGTCTCCCTATTTCCATTCTTGCCCCGCTATAGTCCATTCTTCAACCAACAGTCAGGTCGATCCTTCTGAAATGTTAAGTCAGATCATGAAGTGCCTCTGCTCAAAACCCTCCACTGGCTTTCTGCCTCTTAGAAAAAATTCCCAAATCCTTTTTTTTGGCTGCAAGGCCTGTGTGATCTCACCCCAACTCTCTCTCAGATCTCATTTCCCACACCTGACACATTGCATAATAGCTACAGAGGTTCCACAGAGGTTCCTCCTACTCCCGGGACATACCTCAGGCATGCTTTTGTCTCAGGACCTCTGCACATATCCCTTAGGCTTGAATAATTTATTCCCAGATCTCTGCATGGCTCTCTATGCTTTGAGCTTAAATGTCTATGCTGAAATGTCATTTTATCTCAGAAGCTTCCATGACCGCCCTATCTAAAACAGGATCTTTCTATCACTTTCTATCATTTGCTGATGTATTTTTCTTTAACCATCTAACAAATTTTTTCTGCTCCCCACAATAGAACTAACCTCAGTAAAATGTTACCTGGTTTTGTTCATTGCTATATCCCCAGCACCTAGTACGCTGCCTGGAATGTGGTCAACACTCCAAAGACATTTGTTGAATTAAAGGCAAATGCATATAGGTTATGTAATAATTCTGATCACAAGAGGGAGGTATTCTTTGGTGATTCAGGACTTTTCCGTGGCCTGGACAAAATAGCCTTTCAGGACTCTCTCCCTCTGCTTTCTGATGGACTAGACGAGGTATGTGAGAGAAACAGAGGGATCAAGTTGAAACCAAGATTTTTAGCATGAGCAAATAGGAGAATAGAGTTCTATGTATTGAGCCAGGGACAACTATGGAAGGAGCATATTTAGTGGCTGAAAATCAAGAGTTCATTTTTGGACACAATAAGCTTAAGATGTCTTATGTATATGCAGGCAGATGTGGTAAATAGGCAGTTGGATGTGAGTCTGCAGTATGGAGAGGGGTCCAGGTGGGGCATATAAATTTGGCAGCATATGGAATGTATTTAAAGTCATGGAACTGTATGCAATCCCCTGGCAATGAGTGTAGACAGAGTAGAGCTCTAAGGAATAAACCCTGGGCACTTCAGCATTTAGAATTTAGGGAGATGAGAAAATACCAGTGAATGACACATAAAGGGCAGCAGAGAAAAGAGGTAGTTGAAGGAGGATGGTGGTCTAGGAGGAATATTTATGGATTCCATAATTCCATTCCATAATATGATAAATATTATGGAATATTTGATGCAATGGAAATGATTCCATGAAAAGAGGAAAATTAATGATGCAGGAGAGAAAGACAACTGCAGGAGCAAAGTTCTAGAGTAGAGAAGAGGCTGGATGCAGAGCAGAGCTGGTAAGACTGACCTTAGATAGAAGCACAGACAGGTCCCCCAGTGGAGCATAAGGAATGGTAGAGTCTATGAGCACAAATGCCAGAAGGTGGGTGGATGTGGGGGTGACAGCTCGTGGAAGTGCTTTTCTGGTTGCTTCTGTTTCCCTCAGTGAAATAATGGATTGGAGGTTTCAATGAGTTGGGAGAATTATATATAGGGAATCAAGTGTTCAGAGAAATGTGTTGGGTAGTGGTAAGAGAAAGTGGGATATTTGAATGGTGACGTAAGTTGTTTTGAGGAGTAATACAATCCTTGAAATGACTGAGTTGAGGGTGTGGCAATAGAACTGGTGATTGAGGTAAAAAATAGAAACAAAATTACACAGATGACAGGTCAGGGGATTGATGGATGGTCTTTTTTGTGTAACCTCAAGCTGACAAGTGTATAAAAACATCATGTTTCCTACGAGCCAGACAACCTGTGCAATTCTCTCCTTTAATCCTCACAATTCTACACTAACCCCGAGAATTGGGGCTCAGGAAGGTTCATTATCTAGCTCAGGACAACACAGCAATATGGATGCAGGATTCAAAAACTTGGGTCTTCTAACCCCAAATCCATGTTCTTGCTCTTGGCCTTCATCAAACTGTCTCCAACTGTATCACCTACAAGCTTTAGTTCATAGCCACCAGTCATGAATATATTTCGCAAGGAAATCTTTCTTTTTTTTTTTTTTTTTTCTTTTT